>JAKSZP010009794.1:0-52900 GCA_022478985.1 Massospora cicadina
TGATATTCTCAGTTGTTTTCACCAATTACTTAACTTCTGGACTCCCCCAGGCTGGGATCTCCATTTTTAATAGAGCGGATCTTCTTTAATTCAATAATAATTCATCCCTCTTCTCACCACTTGACAGTGGTAGGTGGAAACACCACCAGATGCTTTTGATTGTAACAATAAAATTTAATATTTTAATATAATATCTTTTCCATTTATATATTTTTTATATATTTTTATATTATCTTTTCTTCTTTTTTTGCAATAGGACTTAACCCAATATAAATAGGTCCAGTGGTCCATTTTTTATTTCCAACTATTAAGGTTTAGAGGTCTTTCTTTTAACTTAACCAGAAATTATGGTTCAGCGGTACCCTATTGAGACTTAATCAATACATGGAAAGTAGCCTATTGCTAATAGGTTTAGCGGTCACACAGAAACATTATAATTATCTTTCCCCTAAGATCCAATACTTAAGTATCTGGTATGGACCCTAATCACTATATGATCATCAGTGATGTTTTTCAGCTTATAGGCATCTGTCACCATCATGGCAATAACCTCAAATTGACCTAAACATAGGGCGTTCAATTTGTTTCTTCTTCCAAATCCTTAAGTATTGCAATAGGCTACTCTATCTCCACATGGTATGATTATAGTGTTAGTCAATTTTTTATCATCCATCTTTTTTGCTCTAATTTTTCTCTTCAACGTCATATTGAATGCCTGAGATTGCAATTTAATCATAATGTTAATCAGTATGGTTAGGTATTTCTCTGAACTCATCCCTGAAGCTGATTTCGCTGCTGAATATAAATGGCGGCGATGAAGCTAATCATCAATATAATATTAAAATGGCGTTTTCATGTCACCGTATGATTTCTGATATTATATGAGAAGGTAACTGAACTCAGATGGGATCCCCAAGAGTAGGTTTTCCCTGCTACCAATTTTTGCAGCATCACAGATAGAGTTCTGTTGAGTCTTTCTTCCATTCTATTCATCTCTGTGCTGTAGGGAATGGACACCACTCCTCGGATTACCATTAGTTCATTCAGTCTTTGGATCACATAAGATGGAAAGTTGGTTCTATTCTTCACTTAGTAATACTTGTGGGCATCCATTATGGTATACTACTTGACACAGTATGAATCTCGCTGTGATTGTAGCATCTACTCTGCTCAAAACTTTCATCTCAACCCATCTAGTCAAATGGTCTATCATGACTATGATGTACTTTAATTCCCTCAGTACTAGCACTCAAGGGTCCCATCACATCTATTGACACCATGTGCCAAGCAAAACCAGGGCGTAATAGCTGGTACCCCGTCAAATTCTTTTGTGGTTTTTGGAGTTGACATTCCATGCAACAATCTAGATAATCCGCTAGTCATAATTGATCAATTCCCATTAATAGTACTAATGTAAATGTTCCATTGTTTTCTTAGGCCACCATGCCCTACGACTTTGTGAGAGGCTTGAATTATTTCTGAGCATTCTGACTTTATAGTGAATAAGTAACATTTTTGTCCATTAATACATACAGCTGTCTATTATTCATCTCAGTATCTTCCATTGTTACTTCATCACGCTTTTTTCTCTTGGGGTTATCCCTGTTATTCTCTAAAATCACCAAATTGGAATACTTCATCTACTTGCTGATACACAACTTGAACAGCAGTTAATTTCAATAGGATGTCAGCATTCTGAAGTGTTGCTCCTGTTCAGAGTAAAATTTCAAGATCATAGGCTTGCAGTTTCAGAACCAATTGTGCTAATTGCCCCTCTGGTTCCTTAAGATTATGTAACCAGCACAGTGACAAGTTATTGTTTACAACCTTATATTGTGTCCCATGTATTATACTCTAAATTGTTTGCATGTGTATATCACTGTGAGGCACTTATGCTCCATCATGGTGTAGTTCCTTTCTGCTGGCGTCAATGTTTTACTCTCATATGTCACTGGATGCTCATCCATTCATCATCTACTTAACTTAAAAACATCACCAATTTCCATTAACAAAGCATTAGTCTGAATAATAAATTTTTGATTAAGATTTTAAGTATTTAAGAACATGACTAGTAATCAGGTATTTTCTTAGCTCAGCAAACGCTTCTTGGGCCTCCTCATTCCACGCAAATCCATTTTTTGGATCTTTCAACAGGTAAATTAATGTTTAAGCGATTTCAAGAAATTTTTGATACATTGGCTAAAGTAGATGGCCATCCCAAGAAAGAATTGAATGCCCTAAATGCTCTTTGCGATTAACCCATATAATGGTCATTATCTTCTGAGACTTCAGTTGCAATCTGTTGGAGTTTATCACAATCACCAAATATTCAAGCTCTTTTTTAAAGAAATGGCATTTACTAAGCTTGATTTTCAGTATTGCCATTGCTAGGCATTTGAACAATTCCTTTAAGTGCTCCATGTAATCAGTAAATGTCCTGCTAAAACATTGATGTCATCTAAGTAAACCAAAATTCAAAATTCTAAATCATTTATAATAGAATCTATGGCCTCTTGAAAGTTGCTGGCGCATTACACAACCCTGGGAATTCTTGTCAGCTGGTATATCCTTGTTCAGTGATTATCGCACATTCTTTTAACCTTTTTAGCAAATATATTTGACAATAACCCAAGATCAAATTCATCACCAAAAAGAACTTGGCTTCCCCTAGGCTTTCAGGCGTATTGCAAATCCCTTGCAGCGAATACAAAATCTTTCTTGGTGATCTTATTTAATTGATGAAAAAATTGATCACCACGCGATCTAATCTGTTCTTTTTCTTCATAATAAGGATTGGACTCACTCATATATTTGATGATGGTACAAGGAGCCCATGACCAATCAGCTTACTGATTTCTTCACTGACTTCTGCCTCAGCAGCCTTTGACTGGCGGACAGGTTGCACTCATATTGGTGGATCTTTCCCAGTGTCAACCTTATGGATCAAATTTTTATCACATCTAAGGTCAAGGCCATCATGGGCAGATATCACCCAATATTTCTTGTCTAATCGTAGCACTTCCTCCTACAGTCTTCAGATAACTCAGCTAGTTGCTCATGATTGACCAGTATGTTAATTATTTTAGCAGCATCTGCAGGTGATCCCATCTCTGTTAATATTCTAAAGTCATGGAACTTTCAGTTTTTTTTGCATCAGTATTAAGTGCACAAATGTGATGACTTGATTTTTTTCCACCTTCATTAAGTTTTCACTCAAATTGGCTAGTAGTACTCATAATTCACTATGTCCCAGCATTATAATCCCCAGAGCTACACTACTCTCTAGTATCAATTTAGTCCATGGGGTGACAACTTCTCCATACAATTGTTCTGGGATTTCTAACGTTAACCTTATGTTAACTATCATTTGCGTTCCCTGTGGAATATCATCAATCATTTTTGTAATCAACGGTACCCTACAGTTTTAAAGGATCTACTTCAGCATTTTTCTGTTTTTTTTCAACCAACCTGTACTGGATAGGAATTATACCGATGCTTTAAATTTGGATATATAAAATTATTCTCCTTTGTCAGCGGAGTTTCTCCTCTCTGCTGATATACTAAGGGCAAGGTTTTCCCCAACCTGTTAGAGTATTTTCCTCAAAATCACGCTTGACACCATACTTTCTCAGGAATTCCATCACAATGAGGATGCCATTCTTTATTTGCCAACACTATAGTGGGGGATGATACCACCAGAGATCCAAACCAAAGCAGATGTACACTGTATTCTCCACAAGAGGTTGTGGTATTCAGTCCAGTAATTACATGTTCTTTCCTGTTCTCTAAATCTAGTAAAACCTTCATTCACTTCACCAAATTGATCAAAACAATATTAATAGGCGCTCAACTATCAACTATCACCGTACTTTTATTCAATTGACTATAAACTTCACATATGTACAAACAGAGTATTGTAATAAAGTGTTTACCACGTGAATCATAGCATTATTTACCAAATCTAGAGTATGAATTATTTGTTAGAATAAATCAGGAAAGGATTTCTTTATCATGGTTTAGTGTGAGAAACGTTTGCTTTGTTAAGATTTGTCTTGAGTAATTCTTCCATGCTTTTGGTGGTTCTAATCTTTTCTGTTAACTGATGAGTGTATGGCTGAGCAACTTCTTTAACAATTATTAGACTATCCCCTTCGTTTTTGCTTGGGTAATTGCATTAACATCAAATTAACCACTGATAGAACGGATCAGGTGTGTCTATATTTAAAAATAGATTGGAGATATCCAGTTCATCATTTAATATTTCAGGGGGAAAACTTTAGATTGCAGTGCTAGATTGTTCCATAAATAGACTAAATATTCTTTTCCTAAATCTTGACAGGTTCCTTTTCTCCAGCGTGCATCAGTGTAACTTGCTCTTGTTTATTTGAGGTATGATGACCAGGGGATGGACATTAATGATGCTTGAACGAGCTGTAACTTAAAATAAAATAAATAAAGTCAAAATGAGATAGATGGGTCCACTAGAACCAATGCAAAATTTAAACAAAACAACAACCAAGATGGAAGCGGAAACTGCTATACATCCATGGTGGTGGGTGAAGGGGGATCAGGAGGTTCTTCTTCCTCATCTGTTGTGGAAATGTGGTGGCACTTAGTTGATAGCAATGGTGTGGGAGCATCATGGAATTGGGGTTGAGATAACAAAAGGGGTGCTTGCATCTTAATGTGTGCGATGAGGAGGGTAGAAATATAGTCTGTAAGTGCTTTTTCAGCCTCAAAGCGTAATTAGGTAGGGTGGCGATGGTTGAAAAGTTGCAGATAATGTGGGTTATTGGGCCAAACTTTGCGATCACCACAACTTTTTTGACTGCTAAATTTGCCACCTGATAGTATCAAAGATGTTCTTTTTTTGTTTTGGAAGCATGGTACTAGGTAGGATAGGAGGTGGCAGGCCCGTAGCCAGTACTGCAACTGTTTTTGCAATAGCTTTGCAGGTTGGGTGACATTTGGGTGAGGCAACTGCCTCTTCAGCTAATTTGTGGTCACTTTTGAATGGGGTAGCATAAGAGCGAGGCACATAATGTTGCTTTGGGAATTGGGCCGCATAATCAGTATTGAGGTACATTTCAAATGGAGGGGGCCCAGCTCATTCAGATTTAGGGATAAGCTCAACCAATTCATAAATCTTAGCCAAAAAAATCCCATGTATTTTAATTGAATTTTATTGGGTTATTTGAATATGGGTTATTTGTTGCGTTTGGCTAGGAGGATGGTTTAGAACTTACTTTAATTCATTATGGCTCCTGATTTGTTGGTTCAGGAGAAGAGGTTCATTGAGGTAATTTTTGGTTGGTTGATTTAGTGGTTACTGTGGCTACCACTTTGGGGTGAGGGGGGAAGGATAGTGCCCCATTCGAAAGATGTTATTGATTAGCTATGGGGTCATCATGCATAGAGTTAGGTGTGGATACCACAGCTCATGAGATGGAGGGGCAGCGCCATTTTGAATGGTACATTCTAAAACAGGTAGGGTAAATGATGCGCCCTTAACCACTTGAGCCAAAAAAGGATGGTCTGGGGCAAGGGGATAATGGTGTGAGGGGGAATTGAGAGGGCTATTTCTGTTGATACTGGATGAATAGTTGTGAAGGTGCGGGGGCCTGCGAGGCGAGTGGCTCCATTGGGAACCATAGATTGTATTATGGGATTGGAACCATTTTCCAATAATCCAGCAATAATTTCATTAATTAAAATTCTGGGTGTTAGGTGGTTAGAAAGGCTTGCGAACTGAACCACAAGAGTGGTACAGTTGGCAACCAGGTATGAGTAGTTATGAGGGGGGTGTCCTGGAACACCAGGGGAGGTAGCTGCTATGCAGCATCAGCTTCACTTGAGAAGCCAAGATCAAAATACCCCTTGAAGGGGAAGAAGTTGATGAAGCCTTTAGGCTGCGTAACAGCCTGGGCTAATTTGATAATGGCTTTATCTGAATAAACGAACAACTTATCATATTCATCCAAAGGCCAAATTGCATGTTGCTCCAGGGGAGCACAAGGGGGGTGGTGTGGCACTTTCTGAGTTTGGGCAAGATGTAAGGCTAAGTCCTTAGGTGGGACATAGCGTCCTTAAGAATTTGGAGGGCTAGCTGATCCAGCCTGATCACATTTTGGAAATGGCCAAAAAACATTAGGAGGCGGTGCACCACTGCCCCACGTGGGGGCAGTGGGCGTCAAATGCATTGACATAGTAACTTCAATAGGGTGATAATTAGTGGAGCTGTTTTTACAAAATTATTAAACTATGATTTGAAAAAAAGTGGGTGAATTGAGAGATCAATGTAACTTGCTCTTTAGGCTTATTATACCAAGATAGAGTGGCTACATGCCCAGGTTTTCCATATTGATGACAGCAGATTTGAGTTTATTTGATTGTTTTTGTCCTTCTCTTATTTCTTATTATGACTCAATTCTGTTATTCATTATTAGGATCATAAAAACTTACGGTATTATGTGCTCTGTTAAAAATGGCTTAAAGGTTTGAATAGGTGCTTAAATGTTTCTCCTAGACTACTAAGATACTATCATCTGTGATGTGGAAGTTTGGTTTACGTGTTCCAAAACCATACTGCAGCAATTTTCTCTAGG
This sequence comes from Massospora cicadina, assembly GCA_022478985.1. Taxonomy (NCBI): domain Eukaryota; kingdom Fungi; phylum Entomophthoromycota; class Entomophthoromycetes; order Entomophthorales; family Entomophthoraceae; genus Massospora; species Massospora cicadina. The sequence goes on from JAKSZP010009794.1 coordinate 6,606, forward strand.
GCTGAATGTTAGGGTAAAACCTGAAATTAGTGGCTTTCCTGAATTTCAGATATTATTCAACAGATCAAGAGAATTTGTGGTGAATTTAGATCTACTAATTGTATATCAAACCATAGTTGTAATGGGTTTTAGTTCACTTAATCGCTTATATTAGCCTAAATAAGATGATATTGAGTCAATTTTATCACACTAAAATGAAAATACAATGAGACTGAGACGATACCCAGTGCTTTAAAAATCATATTCAAGGCGCAATCATATAAGCCCAAAAGAAGTATAATGCTCCGTTTAAACATTAATTAAGCTTGAGTAAGTCCAAGAAGTTGGATGGGTATAAACTAGGCCATTCAGTTAGGTTTATCTTTGCAGTCAATAAACTATTATCACTTGCTAATTCCTTTAAGTACTTATTTTTCTTATACTAGTTCAATACATCATATAGTAATCAAGCTATACAGTAAACACATTTATTTTATAAAGCCTACACCATTTTGGCTTTTCTTTCCTGTAACAATCACTTTAGTAACTACGATTCAATTCAAACAGCAATTTTGATAATCACACAGGAGAGATGGGCGACTTTAATAATAGATCTAATACAACCTGGGCGAGCATCACTAAGCGGTGCATTAAATGGTGCACCCAAGGGCAAGAAACGCCCTGGAGGGGGACCAGGAACCCAATCCGCCAAGAAACCACAAACTCAGACACCATCTGGGTTTATGATGTTTACTATAAAACAAGATCAGTACATGTACATCCAATGCGACCAACCCCTTTCAAAGGTGGAACACGGGCTCTGACTCTTCCTTGGGGATGAGTCCCTGACCCTGTGGGAGAAAACATGTGAGGTACAGCTCTCCCTTTTCCCTCATGCGGTATATGTTGCCACCAACAGCATGGGCTGCAGCTGGATTGATATTGGTTTCAAAACAGCTGATGAAGCTGATGCTGCAGCAAAAGTCTGTGTCAAAATTGCCCTCCCCAAGGGCAAAAAATAGTGTGCACCGCGCGAACCAGATGGAACAAAGCGAAAACTATGTTCATTTCATTTGACTCATTCCATATAAACCTTCCTCGTAAGGTAATTGAGGAGAAGCTTTGCAAAGGCCTTGTAGCCTACAGAGAAATTATGCAACTCGAATTACAAAGATTTTGCCTGATGCCACCCTGTGCACAGGCAAAGCTATTGCTGTGATCAACCCGTTCCCCAAAGTGGATGATGACTTATTAAGAATCCCCTGCACAGCAGAGTTTCACTTTGCAGATGGGAGACAGTCATCCACATTCTGAGCTACACTGGAACGTGCACCTCCTATATGCAACCACTGCAATTCATTAGGACACAAGGAACACGCATGCCCCATGAAAGAGGGCTTAATGGAAGCAGACTACTGTGAGGAAGCCATGGACAAAGTAACAAAAACTTTGCCATAATGACCGATGGTCACCACCCATTCCGCTGGGGTGAAGATGGACTTTACTCCATCGTGGACCCAGTTACAAACAAACAATGCAAAGCGGCACAAAAATCCCACAAGCAGGCAGAGGCCAAAGCGGCGGCGCACACGGAATCATCCATTGACCCCAGGAAAAATTTGGGAGGACATTTCAGATACACACTGAGCCAAACAATCAGAACAATATGCCCAGGTTGAAAATTTTCACAGCAACTCGACTGAGGCACCAAGTGACATCAATCATGCACACTTTGAGGATCAATTTAGCCACAATAGGGGCGAAAATGCGGTGCACAATTCTCCAAATTTGAACCCCAAATTACTGAATCCAATCAGCACCCTGTATTGAACCATCATAAATACATGCGGGAAAAGATAACATAAATTCCAAAAACTGCAATTCTTATGAAAAATTGAGTCAGATCAAGGGAACTGACATTGTCACAGAGAGAGTTGGAGTACAGACGTGAAGTGTGGCCAAAATGAGCTGTGGTGGGTTAGGGCCAGAGATCCCTCCCAACTGCTCCTGAGGCGCCGTGGGCACCTCAGTGTCAATAGGGATGCCAAACATCGCGGGAGCCAGGGCTCAAATGTCCAAAGCCAAAAAGCTGGACTTCCTGCGAAAACCCCTTGTAGACATCTTGGCCATCCAAGAAACCCACTGTTTACAAGGGGAAGAAGGATCCTGGTCAGCCAGGGTCTCACCATCACAATCAGTATGGACGTCCCACGGTGGGGTGATCATCATAAATAACAAAAAATTTAAAATTACAAATTCGTCGTCACACTTGCATGGTTGAGTCTTGGTAGCAACAATCACATGCCAAGAGGAATCAATCAAGATAACATTCATCTATGCACCGTGCACCACAAATGAGAGAAAACAATTTCTCAGAACTGTTCCAACTCTCACCCTCCCACCAGATACTATCCTGTTGGGCGACTCTAACTGCTGGGATAACCCCAACATGGACCGATGGCCTAACCCCAGGGGATACCCACCGGGGCACATTGATTCCGCACAATGAAGGCATCCCTTGGCCTATAGGATGCCCTCCCCTCCAGTTCACCTTTCCTTCCCCACATGACATGGCCCAACATACATGAGGGAGTGCTCATATAAATGAGCCGCATCAATCACATCCTTGTCCCACAATCCCAATGATCAAGATTTTCCAAATTTACAACAAAAAAAGTCAATTTCTCCAACCACTGACTTGTTATGGTGCAGCTATCAACAACCTGAACCCACGAACAGGTGTTGCCTTGGAGAAAGCTTTCCCCAGAAAACATAAAATTATCCGAATTATCTGACTGGGTCAAACACAAGGGTATGAACCCTGAATTTTTAGCCCCATTCACCTCAGATCCCATTGTAATATGGGCAAATTTTAAAAAATGAACTAATCAACAAAACCCAACATCTTGCATCACATAAGTACACCACTGACACAGCCACAAGCAAGCTACCTTGGTGGAACTGGACCACCTTGCCCTAAATACACCGAGATCTGGGTATAGCCCCAACTGGGGATGCAAATGGGCGGAAATATCCGCCTGACTAAACACCCTCATCTTTGAACACCAACACAGAATCAAAGTATTAAACAAAGGTAAGTTCATAAAGGAAGGCAAAACCTGTTTGACATACTTTTTCCGCCAATTCCACTCCTGCGGCATCCCACATGCACATAGGTCCGCAAGACCAACAACACCATGGCAACCGACCCTGAGGAGGTCAAGGCGGAAGTACACTGTTATTACACTGAATTATACCGTGATACGCTGACAGACCCATAAAAAATCAAAAAATTTATACAAAACGCTGGGATACAAAGCACACCACCATTTTAAAATATTCTAAACCTAATTATATGGGAGGAGCTTTGGGATACAATCTGCGGTGCATCACATAGGAAATGCCCAGGGCCTGATGGGATACCCTACGAATTTTACAAAAAATATTTTTAACGAATTGCCCCCTCCTATTGGCGTCTATGAACCAGTGCTTACTTGAAACACGCCTCCTACCTGGTGGTCATGAATCATATGTCATAACCTTATGTAAAAAGGGTGACAAATTGGACCAGGCCAACTGGCATCTAATCACACTATCTAATACTGACACAAAAATTCTAACAAAAATTTTAGCAGCCAAATTAGGCGCAATTGCCTCTGACGTCCTGTCACCCAACCAGTTTGGGTTTATACCAGAGCGCTCAATCTGGAACAACATACACCCTGTTGCAAACAATGTCAGTCCAAAGCAACTGGAGCCCTAGTCTTCTTAGACCAGGAAAAGGCATATGACTGCGTTAGTTGGTCATACCTAAAGGAATGCCTACACGCTTTCAAAATCCCACCCAGATGCATAAACTTGGCGATGCTCCTCACAGAATCTGCAACCATGGCTGTATGCGGCCCAGGCTTCCTAACTAACAAGATCACACCACACAGAGGGATCAAACAAGGGGACCCCCTCCGCCCACTGCTGTATAAATTCAGTTTTGACCCACTCCTCCGCGTAATTTACTCACGCCTCATGGGCATAACTGCACATGGACAGCCAAAAGTCAAGATACTGGCCTTTGCGGATGACTGCGTGGCAGGTATAGCTAACAAATATGATGCTCAACAGCTGGAACGCACCCTAGAGGAATACTCCATGGTGAGCAATGCATCGCTCAACAAAAGGAAAACAGAAATATTCTCTTAGGCAAGTACACTAACATCTGGGCTATAACACCAGAACCTCATACCCCCATACAAAGGAAAAACCCACTCATCTTACCTTTTTAATCACCTCCCACCACCACTACTGTTCGACACCTTGGAATCTGGCTAGAATCAGGGGGATATGCTAATGAGACAATGGAAAGAAACTTGCTACAACGGATATCCACCCGCTTCGCCTCCTTCAAGGAAAGATCCTCAGGACTAACGGGGCGAGTAACAGTTGCTAACTCACTCATCCTCCCAATACTATGGTACCAGGCCCACGTGATAGCCTTCTCACCTACCTTTATAACCTCAATTCGCGCGCTTATCCAGGGCTGGCTATGGCCCGGCTCCCACCTTCCCATATGGATGGAAACACTCTTTGGCCCATGCTCAAGCGGAGGCATGGGACTAATAGATTTTGAGAGTCACGCCAACCGCATCCTGGGAACCTAAATAAAGGAAGTCCTTGCCCCAGACCTCCCACAACAACACTGGTCCAGGACAGCGAGGACTAACTTCGCATAGGCGCTCAAATTAACCAACCCACATAGCCCATCCAGACTACTATCATACTATGGTAAATATCCTACTGCAACAGGTCTGCATGGAACCTCCCCTCACTTCAAATGCATCCTCCGAACCATTTACTGCATGGGATGGACCATAGTGAACACAGGCACTGTGCAGGGAAGGAGACGACCCAGCCCCCACTTCAAATTAAGAAATCCAGAAAACCACCCCCAGAGAGACATGCTTGCTACAACCCCAACCATTGCTAGAATAGAGTACCTAGATGTGTTGGACATTCCCTATGACTTAACCAAACAGAAGGCAGTGTGGAAAATGACGCACCACCCACTCCTACAGCTGAGAATAAGAGCCAAATCCTGGCGCTGTCTGGGAAGGACCTATAGGATGGCGGACCGCCCAATTCCCTCCACACAACCTGCGCAGTATGTGGAGGGGAGGGCTCCCTACACTACCGCTTAGAAACATGCCCCCCATCTAAAGCCATATGGAAGGAAGTCGCGCGTCTGCTTAAGATCCAAAACGAGCAGTGATTTTCTATATCAAAGAGCCTCCTCATGCTCCAGATAGAGTCACCAATCCCATCTACCCTCCATTCCCTAATGATACCCATTGCAATGTGGACAATCCACACCATTGCCTTAGATGCGTTCAAGTGCACAGTCTTAACCATTCATAGGGTTATCAACAGGTTCCACGTCCACTTATTGGAGCACTTCAAAGCCTAGCTCTATAGATATATGAGGCCAAGGCAACAGACGCTCATAGAATCGTGGTTCCCACTCTGGTTCTTACACACAGACCCCTTCCTTCACACCTGCTCCATAGCGGGGGAAACCCCCTCTAGTAGTGCACCAACTCCCATACCTGGCATCCCGCTGGCAACATGGGTAACTTGAATACCCTGGGGTGCCCAATTTTATCTTTCTTCGTTTTCCACACATATTTGGTAATGCCCATCCCCTGGTTGGCTTGCCTCAGTTAAATAAAAAGCCTACACCATTTTACAGTTTCTACCTGCAATTAAGTAAATCCTATATCCCTGAGTGCAGATAAACCTATATCTGAACAATTCCCTCTTTCATTACTTTCACGTCCAAATATAGCTAGTGTACTCGCTTTAACAGAAATGGGATTAATTGAAGCAATCCTTCCTTCTTTAGGATTAAACTGCCCAATCGCCCTTTCTATACTCTATATGTTGCGCACCGCCCCTTTGTTATACTATACCTTTAGCTCAGGATTAGCAAGTTCACGTCTTACTAGATTCAAACTTGGATAAAAAAGTATTAGTCCCTGACAATTGGACTGCCAACTTTTACAAAGTCTATTCTCCAACATTATTTACTGGGAGCTTGTCATTTGTATATTAATGAAAGTTTACCAGATATTGGTGGGGATTTTCACTTATAAAAAAAGACTTATAAAGAAGCAATAAACAAAAAGTTCAGACAGTGACTGTGGCTAATCGCGCACTCATGAATTACCCTATGGTTCCATTGCCTGAAAATATAACATTAGCAGATGTGTAAGGAGGACTTACATTGTTGGGGGCGCATTTTAAAGCATATCCTGAGAACTAATCAGATGATGCATGAAAGGTCATGGCAGTGAGTTATCTGCTCTCAAGAGTTACTTTGGGTTGGTTTACAAGAGCGTTGGAAGAAAATGAGAATTAGTGCATGATTTATTAAGAGTTACAAGCCAGATGCTGGATGCAGCAACTACTGCCAATACCAGATTACAGGCACACATTGCCTTGATGAACCCTCATCAGGAAAGTCAAAATGTTGAGAGATATACGCAGACGTTTCTGGAGATTTCCGGAAGACTGAATTAGATGATTAAATGGGAGCAATTTACTTCAGACAAGGGTTAGTAAGTCTTATGTCAGATTTTATCAGACATCAACCCATCACCCTGCCTTTAACAAAATTGCTTGAAATCACTGCAGATTTGGTTATGGGCAGAACTCTCATGTGGCAATTGACTACTTACAAGTAGCAAGTAACCAACATGAGCTATGAAGTATATTAACGTCATTACAAAGAATGATTAAATTAATTTTTCCATAATCCTGGTCTTATAGCATTACAATGTCCAAAGAAAGATAAAGCTTAACTAGTGGCCTTTTCAATAAAAAATAAAAATTAATCTTACCCTTCTTTGCCTATACGTTTGATAATGAGAAATATTATATTCCATACTGAGGCTTTACTGGATAGTGGGGGCTCCCAGAACTTTATATCAGAGGAAATGGTAAAAACGTTAAGGGTTCCAGTTGGAATTAAGACCTGACCATAACACTAGGAAATGGGAGCAGTCCATTGCCTACTGTTTTGCACATCCCATAAGTCTATAAGTTAGTTCCCTGAAAATTTTGTTTGAATTCTGGATGCTAAAGAATACACCATAGCATGTAATCCTTGGCTTTCAATGGTTAGTCCAGATGGAGCTCCAACATAACTAAGGTAGAAACACTGTCACAGTCAAAGCTCTGGAAAGAAAGAAGAATGTGCGTTGAGTAAAGGGATGTTTTCAAGGTTGTATGCTGCGGAATCTCCCAAAGTTCTATTATTGGCATGTAAAGGAATGATTCCAGCATACCTTAAAACGTGGTCTTAAGTGTTTAGAGAAGAAGAGGCAAAGATTCTGCCATCCCATAGCTTTTTTGATCATTCAATAGTCTTTATAGAAGGGAAGCAGCTACTCATGGATCAATATATAGTTTCAAGCAACGGGTACAGGTGGGATTACGCGAGTACTTGGATACTATGTTGGAAAAAGGTTTCATCCAAGCTTCCCAGTCTCCATGTTCATCTCCACTGTTATTTGTAAGCAAGAAAGATGGAGGTTTGCGCCCCTGCGTAAACTATCAAAAGTTAAAATGATATCACCATTAAGAACAGATACCCTTTGCTTGATGCTGACTACTTGAGCGATCAGTTTTCTGGTCTACTATCTTTTCTACTATGGACCAGAGGGATGCATTTAACCAGATCAGGATTAATAAAGGTGATGAATAGAAAACGGCATTCAAAACGCGTTTTGGGTTGTTTGAGTACCTTGTCATCCTGTTTGGCCTTTGCAACGCACCAAGTACATTTCAACAAATGATCAATATGGTTTTTGGTGGGTACATGGACCAGTTATGCGTGGTTACTTAGATGATATTTTGTCTTATAGCGTTTCACAAGAGGAACATCTCTCACATCTGAAAATGATCTTTAAAAAATTCTGTAGTACAACATTCAAGTCAAGCTTTCAGAGAGTGCTTTTTGCTCAAGAAATATTTTAATTTATTGGTTATGTTGTGTGCAGCAATGGATTTACCATGGCACCTAACAAAGTGGATGCTATCACATCTTGGCCTAAACCTAATAGCTGAAAGGAGGTTCGCAGCTTCTTGGGTTTGGCAAACTTTTGCAGGGATTTTAGATACTTTTCTTTTATTTCATTACCCTTGACCCAGCACACATCAGAAGGCGTTCCATATAAATGGTCCCAAGAGGCGGAAAAATAATTTCTGTTTTAAAGTCTTCCTTTGTTTCTGCACCAGTGTTGTCCATGCCCAACTATGATAAGCCCTTTGTGGTTGAGACTGACGCTTATAGATATGCACTTGGGTGGTTTATTTCAGGAAGGGGATAATAGAAGGCTTCATCCCATAGCCTACTATTCCAAAAGTTTACCCCTGCTGAATATAACTACCCAATCTATGACAAAGAGATGCTGGCAATTTCCAGACCCTTAAACACTGGTTACGGTGCTTGTGTGGGGCAAAGCACCCCGTGAAGTTCATGACTGACCATAAGAACCTGACATACTCTTTTTTCCACGCCAGCTAAATCAGCGGCAAGCTAGATGGGCTCTTACCCATGCTGATTATGACCTGGTAATTGGATACAAGCCTGAGAAGGTTAATGTGGTCCCAGATTCCCTAAGTCATCGCCTGACTTGATTCCTGCATAAGGGGAGATCACCAAATATAACACACAGGTTTTACTAAAAACACGGAACCCAGTGGATCAGATCTCACATGATTTTGGTGGTAAGGGAGGATGATTTTTTGAAGGCCCATAAACAAGATGCTTTTTGTCAGGGTTTGAAGGCTCACTTGAGTCAGAATTTGAATAATGGATGGTACCTCAAGGAATAATCTCTGAAAAAACATTTGGTCTATTGGAAGAAATACCTGTTTTTGCCTGAAAGGGACCCAACTATTGGAAATATTACATTAATACCATGACCCAGGAATAGATGGACATCCTAGACCAAATAAGATGGTAACTTTCATCCAGAGAACTTACCGCAATCCTGGGCTTGTTGAGAGAGTTTAGTAATCAACTGGCTGGATGTGAGATTTGTGGGTGTACTAAGTCTTAGAGGGGCCATCCTGAAGGTCAGTTGAAACCGTTTAAGTTCTCTCATAAGCCTTGGGAGCCGGTTACCCTAGATTTCATTGTTGAGCTACCCCAGTCTCAGGGATATAAATCAGTTACTTTGTAGTTGACCTTTTTTCAAAAATGGCTCACTTCATTTCTATGACCACCAAATTCACAGCCAAAGAGAAGACCCATCTATTTATAAAGAAGGTCATATTATATCACGGAATACCCAAGGAGGTTATCTCTGACAGAGGTTCACAGTTCAATTCACGCTTTTGGAAGCAGGATATAACAGATCTTGTAATTAAGAGATTCCTGTCTACTGCATATTATCCACAAACCAATAAAAAACTGAGTTGGTTAATCAGGTGCTGGAGAAGTACTTGAGATGTTGCGTGAATGCTGAGCAGGATAATTAGGTTGAACTGTTACCAATGGTTCATTTTGTTACAACAACATGGACCATGCCTCCATTGGGATGTCACCATTTAAGGCTAACTATGGCTATGACTTGAGTTGGGAACCACTGCCAACTACCAAAGTGAGCAATTCATCAGGAAGATTATTTTCTATAGGGTATTCATCAGACCCATGCATTATGTCTAGCAAATTTAACTCGAGCAATGCAGACCTGCAAGGATTTTTCAGATATAAAGTGTGCCTGGGAAGACGTTGGAAGTTTTGAGTGAAGTCTATTTGGATTCTCGCAACGTTCCTTTAAATTACCATGCCAGAAATTAGCCCATCAGCGTGTAGGACCATATAAAGTAAAGGAGGTCATTGGGAAGGTAGCCTACCTAGTTGCTCTACCCGAAGAATGGAAAATGCATGATGTTTTCTTCAATCACTCTTGTACAAGAGAGATAGTTTTCCTTACCTCATCAGTAAGTTAAAAGCGCTGCCCCCCTCTGATTGATGTTCCATATCCAGAATATGAGGTAGAGGCTAATATTGGCAGATGTAAGCATTAGGGGACAATTCATTTCCTGGTCAAATGGGCTGGATATCCTGGATAAGAGAGCAGTTGGGAGCCTGAGGGTAACTTAAAGAATGCAGGCAATCTTTTAATGAAATGGAAGAAGGCCTCGCAGGTAGCTTCAGCCCTGGTGGGGGATGATGACATGGTAAAGCCTGACATTAGTGGCATTCCTGAGCTTTCAGATAATATTTAACAGATCAAGAGAATTTGTGGTGAATTTAGATCAACTAATTGTATATCAAACCATAGTTGTAATGGGTTTTAGTTCACTTAATCGCTTATATTAGCCTAAATGAGATGATATTGAGTCAATTTTATCACACCAAAATGAAAATACAATGAGACTGAGACGATACCCACTGCTTTAAAAATCATATTCAAGGCGCAATCATATAAGCCCAAAAGAAGTATAATGCTCCGTTTAAACATTAATTAAGCTTGAGTAAGTCCAAGAAGTTGGATGGGTATAAACTAGGCCATTCAGTTAGGTTTATCTTTGCAGTCAATAAACTATTATCACTTGCTAATTCCTTTAAGTACTTATTTTTCTTATACTTTTTCAATACATCATATATTAATCAAGCTATACAGTAAACCCATTTTATTTTATAAAGCCTACACCATTTTACAGTTCCTACCTGCAATTCAGTGTATCCTATATCCATGAGTGAAGATAAACCTATATTTGAACAAATCCTCTTTCATTACTTCCACTTCCAAATATAGCTGGTGTACTGGCTTTAACAGGAATGGGACTGAATAATAAGTCCTTCCTTCTTTAGAATTAAACTGCCCAATGCCCTTTCTATACTCTATATGGTGCGCACCGCCCCTTTGTTATACTATACTTTTAGCTCAGGATTAGCAAGTTCACGGCTTGTTATATACAAACTTGGATAAAGTAGTAAAAGTCCCTGACACTGAAGCGCTGCTTACATTGCTATGTGTGCATCAAAATATACTGATACTTTTATCATCCAGAATCTGCAAATACTGGTAATATAACAGTAAAAGAAGCCAATCTTTTTATTCTTTCTAAACTGAGTTCCAATCAACTCCTGTTTACAGTTAGCCATCTATATAGGACTACAAAACTCAGACATTATTACCTTTTTAGAGTCTCTGTTGTCCAATTATCTTTATTGAGATGGGTCAACACCAGAATTTGACAGTAAGTGTCTATGCAATGCATCACAGGAACTGCTTTCTGTCAATCCCATATCTAAACATTGTCAATTTTGAATAGGGCAGAAAAACGCCAGAGCATTATCTAAATAGATTTATAAATTAGCATTCACTGAACTTCTTCTGTTGCTATGATGTCAGGAGATTCCTGCTCAGCAACCTGACTAACAATCGTTGTGTTTTTGAAGAGTCATCTCTGAAATGGCTGCTAAAAATCCAGGCATATTCCTCAGAGTTTTTACTTTCCCAACTGGATTTTATATATATTGTTGTCAGATTCATTTGCCTTCATCTGGGAGCAATAACACTGTGCATTTAAGTTTATCTAAACACTTTAAGATCTGTGCTATGTCTCCCTGAATCCAGAAGAAGCATTTTCAATCAGTTTCTCATTCATTTTTCTGTAATAGTATATACTTGATTAATTTGGTCTCCTTTTATCTCAATGAGGTGTTTTTCACATTGGGATTTATTTACATTTCCAACTTTTTTATTTCCTCATTAGTTTTTGGCACTTGCTCCTAAAAATTAACAAGATCCGCTTGTGACACAAATTCAGCATATCCTTGGTAACAATTTTAGTTCCGTTCACAATTTCCTAAATTTATTTTTGTATGACTATGTGCTGATAACTTCTTTCTGTAGTTGGACGAAAACTTAACTACCTACTTTAACACCAACTGTAATCTTTTTAGAGCTGCACTTATCCACATTAGCTCTAAAATCTACTGCACAGGTTTTTAATATGTGCGCTGTAATAGATTGTTGATAGAAGTTGATTGATTTGGAAACTGTATGAAATTATCATACTAGTTGAAATTTTCACAAACAACTTGAGTATTTTCTCTAATGCTAAACTGGTGCTAAAGCTTTTCTTCTAATACTTGTTGGTAATTTTGTAAAGCAAGGGGACTTCTAACTTTGACTCTTACTCATGATGGAGCTTAACCTATTCATAGGTTCAGAGGTTCTCTCTCCCTCTCTTGAAGCAGGAGCCTGCGGAGATCTTAATAACAATAAAATTAGACAAAGGATATCTGATCCTTTAACTTTAATCCCAAGAGTAAATTATGCACTAAATGTATGACAGTCTAAATTATTATACTTCTTTTCTTTTAATGATAGATTTTGTTCTGATTTGCTTTATATATTCAAAGCAAAGGAATTTATTAGATCTATTGCGCCCAACTCTTTTGTTGGTGCTATATTTGGAAACAGCAGCCGTCACTGATGGATTAGCCAATAAAGTCACATCTAACTATGATCCTTACTCATCTTTCTAGTTGGATTCTACTACAGACTAGAGATGCAACTTCTTCTGGGTTGAATTAAAGAACATGACCCAACACCTTCGCTTAACCCAAACATATTACCTATATATAGTCTAGCAACCTGCTTAAGTAATGGGACCTTTTGCCCATTAACAGCAGGTTGTGTTACCTAAAAGGTTAACTTGAAAGTTGCTACAGAAGCGTCATTGTAGGAAAGTCCACTAGTAGTTCAAATCTCAACTTAATATTTCTAAATTTGGGTCTAATGATTTACCCTCTAAGGTCAATGGTTTCCCATCCAATTTAGAGACTTCCCATTGCCTAAAACAGAAGCCACTATCCCAAGATTCCATCCAAAAATCAAATCCTTTGATAATCAGAACGTGTCTGATAAGAGCTACTCTTATAAACAAGGACATTTCTGATCTACTATTAATGATAAAGATCTTTTCTTATCAGTGACACGTTGATCACCTTGAAAACCTTCTAAATCACGACCTATAAACATGCCTGATTCTGAATAATAGAGATATTTTGAATACAAATTCATCTTAATTCAACCTAATAAGTTGAAGTTATATTTTTATTCCTTAGCGAGAAATCTCACTAAGGTGACGCTAGCCCTTTGATTTAATAAAATTGACGCCTTCAAAGTACATGAACTCGGATTCTAGTGCAAATTCAAAGAGTGGTGCTCCCTGCCAGGTTTATTTCTGAGGCCCTCAGTGTAAAAATACTTTTAATACCATAATTAATTCTAGTGAGAAATCCTCTTCCTTTGAAGAGTTAATGAGTATTTCACAGTTGGTGAATAATAACTGACAGGAAATGCCTGTTCCCCATATCAATGATCTCCAATTTCAATTTTCTATGGATTTGTCTATTAAGCAACCTGATAATTCTGTTCATCATATTCAATCGTCTGATGTCTCTGACACAATTAGTATACTAACAAAGGGACCCTTCTCCCAGGAGGTCGAGAAACTGTTCCAGAGCTCTCTAGAGTCTCTTCTACTATGAGGCTTTTGTATCAAGATGCTATATTGGCCGCTAATGAAGTTAGACTAGCTTGACCTGAGTAGTATTGTCGCCATTATGTACATCCTGCTATCCAACAAGTTGCTCCAATGATTTGGGATTACATCATCAAAAAATCAACGTCAAATTATCGCTGTCTCAACAACTTTATTCCCAATTGGTTGTTTTATATACGACTGACTCTGATTTTGGCCTTGATAATCGAAATGCTTTTATAATAATCAACTGGTAGTATCTAATTTACAAGGGTGACTTGCTCAAAATTGATAATGGTGTTGCTGAATATTTATGACACTATTTATCTCAACAGGTTAAAGCAGCAGTTAACCCTTGTAATCAACAAAAATAGTAATATTGAAAGTGCCCTTTAAGCACACTTACAACAACTTGAATGCGATTTTATCCAAAGATTCGAAATTTGGATGAACAGCGTAGTCAATTTGCTAGCCTCATTGTAGATATAGATGGCTCTTGGGGCCTCAAGGTCCAGTTGGGCCTGAAGGTCCTCCTGGACACCCTAGTTCCCCATCTATGGTTCCTGGACCTGCTGGTCCTAGGGGAACTATTGGTCCCACCAGTGCGGAGGGTTCCTGTGGGCCGCCAGGACCCCTGGGTGCATCAAGTTTGAATCCTAAATCTGAATTGGTTAATCATCTAACTGAAAGAGTTCAAAGTTTGGAAACCTAAATAAGAGCAATAGCTCACAGATGTTCATTAATCTTGGAGAGTCAGTCTCTTGAAAATGAGCATTCCTTTCTAACTTGTTAGCTGGTGTTGGATTTAGGATAGGAGAAGCTCGCTTGGGTGCATTAAAACCTAAATTTCAGCAATTGAGGGGATTAAAACACCTAATTTAATAAATTAAAAAGACACTAAAAACTAGAAAGTTGTAGGTTTTTTATAGTTTTATTAAGTGTCATGGGGTAAGGAAAAATGAACCCTCTTGATATCTGATCATTCAGTATTTAAAATGGTATCAAGGGTTGAAGGGAATTCATTAGTTTGTTTGGGATGGATTGTTACAGTCCAAAAAAAGGAAATATGCAAGTTCAGCCTATCTAATCTTGGAAAACTCACTTCAATTTAGCTGAATGACAGATGGGAAATATTGATAGCCAATACATACCCGTGGGGTAACAATTTAATATATTTAGCCAATCCCATTAGCTGAAATTATTGCACCTTGGGATCTCCGCCAAGCCTATAAAAGGGGGTCCCCACTTAGGTGTTGTAATGGAATTAGATGTGGCTGGAGGATAACCTTCCAATGGGTGCCCCATATATCCCATGTGGTTGAAGGAATCCGACTACTTAATTTTGAGATAATAGCACATTTTGATATTTGAAGTGTTGCCTCTATTTGCAGGGTTCCGCCGAGAATTGACCAGTGTCTATTAACCAATAAAATTATTTCTATCATTTAAATCGCCCTCATTATTATTGGAAAAGTTGCAAAAGCCCAAAATTTCCCCACGTTGGCCCATTTCAACCCAAATCATTCATTTCTTAGAGTCATGAGGGCAAATGTCTGACATCACCCCCCTCAAGAATATTTGGGGAGAATAGGGCCGTAGGAAGCGGCCATGTACCCGATTTATGGTGATACTGGTAGCCAACGATTTTATAGAATAAACGTCACCTCTCTAGTAGGTAACAGTGAAGGGACCCTCCCAAATAGATCCAAGCTTGCTACTTCTAGGTGTGATTTGGTTATGGTAATAAAGGACCAAGTCAGACACTTGAAGTAAGGTAGGGGAGTCCAAAACTCATTGGCTGATTGTCCCTCTTTTGTAACCATTTTAGCTAAGTTTGTCATAGCCTCTGTTTGAAGCGGAATGATATGTTGAGCCAATCTTCTCTTGGCTTTTTCAGATTCCTCAACTTTAATGGAAAAAACCTCTTTAGCTAAAAGGTCGGGTATCCCTGGGTCCCATCCATACAGAACACAATATGGGGACATTTTCAGAATCTGGCGATATCTACTCTGGTATGTCATAAGAGCACTGGTTAGGAATTGATCCCGGTGAAGTGGATCAGAGGAGTCCATTTTTGCAGGATGGAAACCAGGGTTCCATTAGCTCTCTCCACAGTTTCATTGGTAGAGGGATTATATGGGGCCGAGAAGAGTTTTTGGGTCCCCATAGATGTATCCATGAACTTGACCACTCTGGAGGTGAAGTTCTAACCATTATTGCTGAGTAGTACTTGGGGACAGCCATAACGAGTGAAATATTTTTGATGTAAAAATGTTGCGGTGGCCTTGGCTGTTTGGGCAGGGAGGGCCACGGCTTCAAACCATTCAGTAAAGTGGTCAATACCTACTAGGATAAATTGATTTCACTGGTAGTCTGTGGGAGGGGACCTACTACATATAGACTGATGATGTGGAATGGTTGTTTAGGGGTAGTGGGTTGATATTCGTATTTAGTCTTGAAATTGGATTGCTTCTTACACACGAGGCAGGCATCCAAGACTTTGACAATAGCTTCCATGGTACCTTACCAATAGTACTGCTCCCTAATCCACTCATAAGTTTTCTTCACTCCCCCATCACCTAGGGTAGAGTGAGCCTCCATAGTACAGGTACACGTTCCAAGGGCCATAGATAAGGCAACCACTTTGCCACCATCTGCTTATACAACTTCCCGTTCTCCACTTTGGTGTTGCGGGAGTGCCAGGCTAACAACTTCTAGACAGGCTCATCCTCATCCTCCCAGTCATCGTGGGTCTTTAAGATATCATGTAACCTCTCCGTCTCAATATTATCCTAATGCAGAATGGGCAGGCGAGTTAACCCATTAACATTCATGTGATGGGTTCCAGCATGGTGTTCAATCTTCATGTCATAATTCTGGATATCAAAACCTATCATGCTAACCGCCCAGTAGGCTCCTTCATATTCTGAAATTGTTTCATGGAGGCGTGGTCAGTAACCAGTTTGAAAGTAGTGCCATACAAGAATGGACGGTAATGTTTTACAGCTAACAAAACAGCAAGGCAATCCTTCTTGGAGAAGCTGTGGTTGCGTTCCGCCTTTTATAGCTCTTACTGAAATAGGTACAGGATGATCTACACCCTTTTCATCCAGTTGGCTAAGATGGCCCCAATGGCATAAGCCAAGACATTGTTAAACAAGATAAAAGGTTTATTATAATCTAGTACTGTAGGATAGGACGTTGTTGTAACAGTTGCTTCAACGTTTCAAAAGCAGCCGATTGTTCTGTAAACCAATAAAAAAGGGTGTTTTTGGCAATAGTTGAATGAGAGGCTCATTGAGTTGGGCAAACTTGGGGATGAACTGTTGGTAATACCCCATCATACCCAAAAAATACCTGAATGTTCCGAAGGTTTGTAGGGACAGGCATTTTAGAGATAGTTTCTACTTTATCTTGTAATGGCTGGATCTCTTCCTAGGAGATAGCATGTCTGAGGAAATCTAGCTTCTTTTGGAAGAAAGAACATTTAGATAGTTTCAACTTGATATTAGAGGCCCACAGGCGTTAAAAGACTTCTTTTAAATGTGTGAGATGATCAGTAAAAGATGCAGAAAATACAGTAATGTCATCAAGGTAGACAATTACACAGCTTAGATTGAGGTTCGCAGAATGTAATCCATTGCACGTTGGAAGGATGCCAGTGCATTGCACAGCCCTTGGGATAAGCGGATAGGCTGAAATAAGCCTTCACTGCAAAAAAGAGCGCATTTCTCCTGATCTTTGGGAGAGAGGTCCATTTGCCAATATCCGCTGTCCAAGTCCATGGCTGAGAATTATTTTGAGCCGGAGATTTGTGCAAGGGCATCATCTATGCGGGGGATAGGTTAGCTATCTTTTTTAGTGAGGTTATTTTGTTTATGGTAGTCCATCACTACCCAATGACCTCCATTCTTATTTTTGAATAACAAGAGAGGAGACGCCCAAGGGCTTTAGGATGCTACTAATAACCTAGCGTCTAACAGCTGCTTAAGTTCAACCCTCATTTGTTGCTCTTCAACCTTAGACTTATGATAAGGTTTATATCAAATAGGTTGAGCATCACCAACATCAATGGAGCGGCTCCACCCCATCATATGCCATAATCCGTGTCAGTCTGGGAGAAATATCACCATATGTATCCAGTAGAGAATGAACTTGTTTGAGCTCATCTGGGCTAGGTCGTCTGAGATGTAGACGTTAGGAAGAGTACACATCATCTGGTCAGTGGTAAACCTATATCCAACATTGACCCAATAAAGTGGACACTGTTAATCTCATCGAGGGGAATTAGCAGACCTTTCCCTATCTCTTTATTTTTTGACAAAGATGGGTTATTAGTAAGGTTCCCCAATAGGATATTAATGGGTCGTTGATAGGTGGGATCTAGTATACTGGCAACACCTGGGGTTCTAAAGATCTTACTACATCAATGCTTGTTATGTGCAGTAGATAGGCTAGGGGGATCTGTAAAGTAATGTTGGTAACGACCACCCATTGTTAAACAGCCTTGATTGCTGTTTCCTCTGAAGCATAAAAGGGAATTCACTCCGAAGCGCCCACTGATTCTGGCAACGCTTTTGTGTTGCGTCCAGAGGTCATGTAGAATAAAGATAAAGATGAAGAAAGGTATTTAACTAAGCAGGAGTATTCCTTTTTATGGGGTTCTTCATTGGTAAAGAGTAGAGGAAATTCATAATTGAGTAGAGAATAGTAATCATGTTTTATGTTAATTATATTGTCATACTCAATCATAAACTGTGTGCCAATAAGCATATTGTAAGCGTTATTATCCAAGGCCACAGTGGGAGCTGACAATATGAGCTTTCCAATCCAAATAGGCAAAAAGTAGGCTCCAATAGCACGGGTGTTGTTGGGACCTGCTGTTCCAAACTCCTGCGTACACTCAAGCTCAGAAGCCAGCTTAATCTTCTTGATCAGCTTATAATAAATAACGTTTACAGGAGATCCAGTGTCCAAGATAGAATTAACCCAGATTCTTGAATAACAACTTCTACCTTAGTTATGGTCCTGCAAAAGTTAGTTGAGAAAGCTAATACTTCCTTAAGACGGAGAGTAAAAGAAAGCTTTTTCGTTGTCTCAGGGTAGTTATCTTTAATGGACTGTAGAGGGTGAACATGATTATTTGGTCGGATCAGTGAAACATTAACCTGGTCAGCATCGCTAGAGGTATCAATAACCTCAGGGCACCCCAGCACTTGATTAAGGTAGGTTTCTGAAGGATCAGGCTTTATCTACTCCTTCAGGGTTCAGCCAATCTGGTATTTCTACTTCAACTGGGGCTCCTAGAACATAATAGCCAACATCACATAGCCCCCTTCAGACTTGTCATCCAAAGGGTTGACCACATACATTAGGTGAATGCTAGAAGAGCAGTTGAGGGTTAGGCCATAACTTTAGTAGCTGGGGTCCCATCCACAGCGATGATCCTTGTAAGAGCAGGCGGCTTAGCTTGAGCAGCCTTCTCGTTGAGCCCATAGTTGTTCGGAGCAACTGTCACCAAAGGGAGAGGTTTGGGTTTCTTCATAGCTTCATTAGTTATTGCATGGGTATATAAATCAGCAACATCTAACAAGGCCTCTTTTATGTCACAGACGTTTTTAAAAAGTTCGCTTTAGGGAAATAATATGCTGAACTAAAGAAGGTTGGGAAGTAACCAAGATAACATAGCTGCGATGGCCTCATCCAGGTTTAGTATGTTAGACGTTTATAACCTCTAAGTAGCAAGATAGAATAGCTCAGCAAAGGCAGTGATCGTTCACCTTCATACATACTAAAGCGTATAAAAACCAGTTATCCTATTTAAACACTGTTTGGATCTAAATTCCGCGAAGAGCTTCTTTAACCTTGGCCCAGGTGTGTAAAGTATCCATAAAAGGGACCACCAGTTCTTGGACAAAGCGACTTAAGCGAGGAAGTATGTTCTTAACCTTCTGGTGATCAGTCGCCCCTTCCATGGCTGCTTCATAAACATATAAGAAAGAAGCAATACTACCCTTGCCAGGGGTGAATTTATCCTTCAAGGGTCATTTCAGGGGCGCTGTTTGAGCTTTTTAAGTCTTAATGAAGTGCTTTCTAGCTGTTGTTTAAGGGCAAAGAGCTGGGGTTTAGAAGCAGAGGGGGATGCAAGAGTTATTCACCACAATATCCTCCATTTTTGGTAATCTATTATGGTGTACTACCCCTGTAGTGAGCACCACTTGTTGGATTTAGGATAGGAGAAGCTTGCTTTGGTGCATTAAAACCTAAATTCCAACAAATGAGGGGATTAAAACCACTTAATTTAAAAAATAAATAAGCACTAAAAACTAGAAATTTGTAGGTCTTTTTTATAACTTTATTAGGCGCCATACATAAGAAAAATATGAACCCTCTTAATATCTGACCATTCAGTATCTAAAATGGTATTGAGGGTCAAAGGGAGTTCATTGGTAAATTTAGGATGGCTTGTTACAGTCTGAATAAGGAAATATGCGAGTCTAGCCTATCAAATCTTAGAAAACTCGCTTCAACTTAGCTGAACGATGTATGGGGAATTAATGGTAGCCAATACATACCTGTGGGGTAACAATTTAATATATCTTATCCAATCCCAATTAGCTAAATTATTGTACCTTGGGGGACCTCCGCCAAGCCTATAAAAGGGGGGTCCCCACTTAGGTGTTGTAATGGAATTAAATGTGGCTGGGGAGAACTTGCCAATTGATGCCCCAAAATAGCCCAAGTGGTTAGAGGAATCTGACTACTTGATTTTGAAATAATAGCCTATTTGATATTTGGAGAAGTGTTGCCCTGAATCATGGGGTTCCACCAAGAATTGGCCAGGGTCTTTTGACCAATAAAATCGTTCATATCATTTAAATTACCCTCATAATTATCAGAACCTTGTAAATGTCTAAAATTTCCCCGCATTGGCCCATTTTGACCCAAACCATTCTTTTCTTGGAGCTGTGAGGGCAAATATCTGACAGCTGGGATTGAAAATGCTCATCGTCTCTAAGAATAAATTTTAAAAAGCTTTAGCAACTCAAGCTACTTCTTTAAATACCTCAATTAATTGTTTAAAATGCTAAATATGGGATCTTTAAGAATAAGCAGAATGAGATCCACTCTTATAATGAATTTCATCCTTCTATGGAACACTTAAATCAATGAATTTATCACTTACATGAGGTTCTTATTAATTTATGCCAACAAATTGATTGCCCTTCCACTCAAATTAATTTGCCTGAATCTGAACCTTCCAACCTGAACCAGTAATTAATCTAGCCATTCATGTTTTTAACTAATGAACCCACTGGGTTTAAATTCTCTTTTAAGGACAAATATGATCTAACTGATGGAGGATATATTCAATAATTTTATTTGAATATAAACGAGCTATGGAAGGAGCTACTGATCTTCAAAAAGCCCAAAATTTCTCTTCCTGTCTACAAGGAACTGCCCTAGATATTATGGTACATCATTTAAAAGTCTGTACCGCTCGGGCTCAGGTTAAAATGGCTTTCATCAAGGATTTTGGAAGTGATTTAATCATGTATAAACAAAACAAGCTTTTATTAGTATTCAAATCAATCTTGGAGAAACTATTCAAGATTTTGTTTACAATTCTATCATGATTCTCAAAATTTAGTAATTTGTGGTTGACTTACTCTGGATGATGCTATTTTCATGTACTGAATGCTTTATATATCTGACAACAATTACATTTAAATTTTTATATTCCAAATTTTCTCTCAAGGAAGCTCTTATGAAAATTCCTAATGGGGCTGTACATCCACCTCCTGCATCTAAATCTCGCTCTTATATCCATGCAATTTCCCCTAACAATAAGTTTAAAGAGAAAATAAGTCCATGTACTTATTGTAGGTTTCAAGATCATAATGAAACCCAATGCTGGAAAAAACAAGCAGATGAGTCAAAAAAGAGAATTCAGAATAAGGCATGAGGCTCCTTATTCTGAAAAACCTTCTTTGCCTCATTCTCAAATTGATAATTCATTTAATTATTGTTATGTAGTTTCTGCATTTGGAGATATTGATGTCCCATATGAATTAGTTGATAAAAAACATTTTTCTGCTTATCCTCCCGCTGTTAACACCGCTTTAAATCCCTCAATATTTTTAATTTCCCATTTATGGAACTGATTTAACTTGAGTTAAAGTAGTAGTACATCATGTGAAAAATCTAGCTATAATTGATAATGGGTCCCCTATAAATGTGATTTCTATCAAACTTATAAAAAAGTTAAGCTTTCTCCCAATCTAAATCATACCCAAGAATATAAGATTACTGGGCCCACTTATACCAAATCTTTAGGGGCTTATTCTTTCCTACCTATGCATTTTGGTAAATTAGTTTTGACCGCTCCTGCTGTTGTACTTGAAAATAATTATGACTTTCTTCTTGAGATGAAGATTCTGACTGATTTTGATGCTATAATCAGTCATAAGGATGATTGTCTTTCTTTAATAGGTTATTATGTGCCCCTACTACTAAATAATATTCCTACTGTAAAAGGGAGGTCTAAATGTCGCACATGACTACTAGAAAATCATACCTCTAAAACTTGGCTTGAATATCGAGAATTGGGTCACAAAACTATTCTTCCTCCCACTTCTGTATGTGTGGAAGAAGAAAAGCCATTAATTTCCATTATCCCCATCACTATTCCACCTAAGTCTCAAGTGATAGTTAATAATGGAGTCCAAATATTAGTGCCAAAAGGACAGGTGCTTGAAATACTTAGTAATATTAATTCTTCACATCTAGAGGATTTTCCATGTCTGGGAATTATTGATCCTGCTTATGATGGACCTATATCAGTGTTATTAGTGAATCTCACTAATCAACAACATGATCTTAGATCAAAAGGATCCTATTGCTTATGTACACCCCATTTCAATTGAAGAGTTACTTTTGGTTACCGGTTGTGGAGAATTATGTGAATTAGGATTAGAGGATAATCCTATTATTGCTAGAATTGAAGTAGATTATAGAGATTCTCTTAGTTCAGACCAGTTACAAAAGGCTGAAGCTCTTATTAAGGAATATGCTGATATTTTCTCTAATGGATCAGGAGACTTTGAGTTAATGAAGGGGGTATAACACAAGGTCAAAACTGGTGATGCTCCCCCTATTTGAGCAAGTCCTTATTGAAAATTTAAAGTTGATGAGGCACAGGTTTCTATTGAATTAAAATCTTTTAGATGCTGGGTTACTAACCCCTTCTCAAAGTCCTTGGGCCTCTCTATTACTTTTAATTTGGAAAAAGGATGGAGGGCATAGAGCTGTTATATTTTGTGACAACTCAAAGCCATCACTCAAAAAGATTCATACCCATTACCCCATATAGATCATTCTCTTTGATTATTAGCAAGATCTCAATTTTTTCTGCTATGGACCTTGCTAGTGGGTATTGGCAGATAGAGTTAGCGCCTTATGATCGCCAGAGATGTGCTCTAATCGCTAGCCAAGGGTTATTTGAGCCAACTTGGATGCCGCAGGGGCTTTGTAATGTCCCTGCTACATTTTCAAAGGGCTATGAATGGTTTATTTAATGACCTAAAACTTTCTTGTGTTCTTGTTTATTTAGATGATGCAACCATATTTTCTCAAACTTTTGATTAACACTTAAATTATTTGAAGGAGGTTTTTGAACGACTTCATTAGGCCTCAGAAAAACTAAAATCTTCTAAGTGTTCCTTCTCTAAAACCGAGAGAGAATTTCTAAGTCCTAAGGTCAATCAGGAAGCATTACATCTTTCAACTAAAGTGAGCGCTGTTAAGGACATGCCTAAGTCTAAAAGTCTAAGGGACATTTAAGTATTTTTGGGAATGGTTAGTTATTACCACCAATTTATTTTCCACTTTGCTGAAATTGCTGAGCCTCTAGTTTATTTAATTGCATAAAGATGGTCCCTTTTTGGGAAGAACCTCAACAATAATTATCTGACCTTTTACGCCACGCTTTATCCACAGTTCATGTTTTAGCTTATCCTGCCTTTAATTAGACTTTCTTCTTATTTAAAGATGCTAGTGATATTGCTGTTGGAGCAATATCCACGCAGCATAATGATAATCTTATAGAGCATCCTATCACTTATTATAGCAAAGTCCTTAATATGGCTGAACGCAACTACAGTGTGACTGAGAGAGAATATCTTGCTGTGTTGTTAGCTATCAAACATCTTTTTACCTTATCTCTATGGCAAGCATTTCACAATTATAAACGATCTTTCTCTTTTAAATGGCTGCAACAGATAAAAGATCCAGATGGGCGCCTGGCTCAATGGGCACTAAAGCTCCAAAATTATGATTTCTCAATTTTACATCATGCTGGAGCTATCCATCTAAATTCTGATTGTCTATCTAGATTGCCAATACTAGCCCTATTTAGTGCCAAAAAGATCGAATTTATGATTTAATTGGTAGATCTGACCTTTTGTAACCATGAGTCTAAGGATCTAATCAACAATTTAAAAGACTGACTAAGGATACTCAGACCAAAAAATTGCCTGCTGTATAGAAAGCTTGATGCTGATTGGTTGCCTTTTATTCATCCCTCTGCTAGGACCAAGACTGTAATGGAAGCCCATCAATTTACTGGTCATGGAGCAACCAATAAAACCCCTAAATGGTTAAAGAGCGATGTTATTAGAAAATATGGCCAAAAGTGACCATGATGTGCTTGACTACTCCTTAATTTGTCAAAAACAAGGTCCTAATAACCCTAAATTTCAACAACAAATTATTGGTCCTTCTAAACCTTTTGCTAATGTAAGTATTAATGTAGTTGGTCCTCTTCCTACAGCTATGTATAGTCACTGCTATATTATTTTAGCAATTAATCATTTCTAACTGGATTAAAGTCATTTCTGTTTCAACAGCCAATGCCAAAGCTACCGCTTTTTTCCTTATCAAACATGTTTTTGAAAGACATGGTAGCCCAAGAATTAAATTGTCTGATAAAGTGAAAATTTTTATTTCTTAAGTAATAGCTAAACTTGCCAAGTTAATGGGTACATATCAATCTTTTATTGCCTCATACCATCCTGCAACTAATGGCACTGGCGAAAGGGCGAATGGCACTCTTGTAGCTATCCTTCGTAAGATGGTCTCTCCATACCCAAGTTGCTGAAAATTTATATTTACCTAATGCTATGTTAGCTTAAAGATTCAGTTATCATCAGGTAAAAGTATGACTCCTTTTAAGGCTCTTTATGGGTGCGAACCCAATTTACCTTCAAGCATACAACCTACATTAAGTTCTATCTCTCCTGAAACCAATGATTTAGCAATGCAAAGATTAGCTAATGAAATTATAAGACTGCAAGCTTTGGCTTAAGCTTCTCTTTCTTCTACCTCTCTTTGAGAAGGAATTCAATCTTATACAAAAAACATGCCTTGCCTGAGTATCAATTAGGTGACCTTGTTTTATTTTACCATCATTGACCTGGAGGATGAACTCATAAGCTTAATTCTCTTTGGTCAGGCCCATATCATATTATTTATTGATGGGGAATTTAAATATTCTATTACCTCTGTGATAAGGGCATTGTTATCATTAGAGTTCATAGTCAATTTCTTTGTCATTACATGCCTTAGGCAAGATATTTGTTGGAAATGGGGCTGTTTGTAGGCTCACTAGTGCTAATTTTGCCCCAGATTTCAACAATTTTGCAGGAGAAATTTACTCTTTACTGCCGAAATAAATTAAGGAGGGTTTTCCACCACTATCTATAATAAATTACTTAAGAGTGAATTATAAAAAGTAGGGCTTTTATAAGTATTACTAGTGTTCTTGAGGGCTTTTCTTTCTTGTAACAATCACTTTAGTTACTATGATTAGATTTAAACAGCAAATTTGGATAATCACACTCAGGAAAGATGGGCGACACCATCTAGTACTAAAAAAAGATGGGCGACTCTAATAACAAAAATAATACAACATGGGTGAGCGTCGCAGCAAGTGGTGCGCTTAACGGTGCAACTAAGGGCAAGAAACGCCCTGCAGGGGGACCAGGAACCCAAGCTGTAAAAAAATTGCAAACTCAGACACCGTCTGGGTTTATGAAATTTACTGTAAAGCACGCGCAATATATGTACATTAAGTTCACCAAACCTTGTCAAAGGTGGAGCACGGGATCAGACTCTTCCTTGGAGATGAGTCACCAACCCTGTGGGAGAAAACATGTGAGGCACAGCCCTCACTTTTCCCTCACGCGGTGTATGTAGCCACCAACAACATGGGCTGCAGCTGGATCAATATTGGTTTTGAAACAGCCAATAAAGCCGATGCTGCAGCAAAAATCTGTGTGGAAATTGCCCTCCATTAGGGCAAAAAATTGTGCATACCGCGCACACCAGATGGAACAAAGCAAAAACTTTGTTCATCTCCTTTGAATCGCTCACCACCAACCTTCCTCATAAGGTAATTGAGGAGGAGCTCCGCAAAGGTCTTGTGGCCTAAGGAGAAATCCAACAACTCGAATTACAGTGATTTTGCTTAATGCCCGACCTTTGCATGGGCAAAGCTATTGCTGTAATCAACCCCTTCCCAGAAATGGAAGAGGATTTATCCAGAATTCCCCACACAGCAGAATTTCACTTCGCAGATGAGGGCCAGTTGGCTGCATTATGAGTTACACCGGAACGCGCACCACCCATTTGCAACCACTGTGGCTCACTGGGCCACAAGGAACATGCATGCCCTGTAAAAGAGGGCTTAATGGAAAATGATTTTTGTGAAGAAGCTATGGATGAAGATAATGAAATTTCACCAAATAGACTGATGGCCACCACCCATTCCGCTGGGGTGAAGATGGACTATAGTCCATTGTGGACCCAGTTACAAGCAAACAACGTAAAGCAGCACAAAAAGCCCACAAGAGAGCAGCGGCTGAAGCGGCGGCACACGAGGAATCCGCCATTAATCACAGACAAATTCAGGAGGATATTTCAGATATTCACCAAACCAACCAATCAGAACAATATGCCCAGGTCAAAAATTTTCACAGTAACCTGACTGAGCCACAAAGCGTCATCAGTCATGCACATACTGAGGAACAATGCAACCGCAATTTGGTTGAAAATGTGGTGCACAATGCAACAAAGTCAAACCTCAAAAAATATAAAATCCAATCAACAACCCGCATCAAATCAACATGAGACCTGTGCAGGAAAAGTTGATGCAAATGCAAAAAACTGCAATTCCCTTGAATCATTGGGTCAGATCAAGGGAACCAACAATGGCAGTGAAAGAGTTGGACTACAGATGCGGAGCATGGCCAAAATGAGCCGCGGTGGGATAGGGCCAGAGGGTCCTCCCAACCGCTCCTGAGGTGCCGCGGGCACCTCAGTGTCAATAGGGACGTTAAATATCGCGGGAGCCAGGGCTTATACGTCCCAAGCCAAAAAGCTGGCATTCCTGCGAAAACCTCTTTTAGACATCTTGGCCATCCAAGAAACCCTCTGCCTACAAGGGGAAGAAGAATCCTGGTCAACCAGGGTCGCACCATCACAATCAGTATGGACGTCTCACTGTGGGTGTTAGTCAAAAACAACAAAAAATTTAAAATTACAAATTCATCATCACACTTGCACGGTCAAGTCCTGGTAGCAACAATCACATGCCAAGATGAAATAATTTCGTTAGCATGTATCTACGCACCATGCACTGCAACTGAGAGAAAAAAAAATTTGAAAAAATTTCTACCCTCGCCCTCCCACCAGATATCATCATGTTAGGCGATTTCAACTGCTGGGATAACCCCAATGCAGATCGATGGCCTAATCCCAGGGGATACCCACCTGGACACATTGAATATCGCACAATGAAGGCATCTCTTGGCTTACAGGATGCTCTTCCCCCCAGTTCACCACTCTTCCCCACATGATGCAGCCCAACATATGTGAGGGAGTACTCATATCGATGAGTTGCATTGACCACATCCTTATCCCGCAATCCCACCGCTCAAGAATATCCAAATTTACAACAAAAAAGATCAATTTTCTGATCACAGATTAGTTACGGTGCAGTTAGTGCTGACCCAATCCCACAAACAGGTGTCGCCTTAGAGAAAGCTTTACCCAGAAAATATAAGATTGCCTGAGATATCTGACTGGGTTAAAACAAGGCTACAAACCCAGAATTCACAGCCCCATTCACTTCAGATCCCATCAGAACATGGGAAAATTTCAAAAAAGAATTAATCAACAAAACTCGACATATTGCATCATGTAAGTACACCGCGGACACAGCCACAATCAAGCGTACCTTGGCAGAACTAGACCACCTGGAAATAAATACTCTGAGATCTGGCTATAGCCCTAATTGTAGACGAAAATGGCCAGAAATTTGAGCCTGACAACAATCTCATCTTTATAAAACAACACAGAATCAAAGTATCAAACAAAGGTAAGTTCATAAAGGAAGGTGAAACCTGTTTGACATACTTTTTCCACCAATTCCACTCCTGCGGAAACCAGCCCACGTGCACACAGGTCCGCAAGACCAACAGCACCATGGCAACTGACCCTGAGGAGGTCAAGGAAGAAGTACACCACTATTACACTGAATTATATCGCGATATGCTAACAGATCCACAAAAAATTAAAGAATTTATTCAAACTGCCAAGATACAAAGTACACTACCAAATTACAATATACTATCCCTTATCACATGGGAGGAGCTTTGGGAAACAATTCGCGGTGCACCACGTAGGAAATGCCCAAGACCTGATGGGATACCCTACGAATTTTACAAAAAATATTTTCAACAAATCGCCCCCTCCTATTGGCATCTATGAACCAGAGTTTGTTGGAAACACGCCTATTACCAGGAGGCCATGAATCCTACGTTATAACCTTGCATAAAAAGGGTGACAAGTTTGACCTGGCCAACTGGCACCCAATTGCACTCTCCAACACTGACACAAAAATCTTAACAAAAATTCTAGCAGCTAGATTAGGCGCAAATGCATCTGACGTCCTATCACCCAATCAGTTTGGGTTATACCAGGGCATTCAATCTGACACAACATTTAACCTGTTGCAAACATTTGCTAATCCAAAGCAACTGGTGCCCTGGTCTTCTTGGATCAGGAAAAGGCGTATGACCGTGTTAGCTGGCCATACCTAAAAGAATGTCTACATGCTTTCAAACTCCCACCAAGATTCATAAAATGGGTGATGCTCCTAACAGAATCTGCAACCATGGCTGTATGCGGCCTTGTATTCCTAACAAACAATATCAAACCACACAGAGGGCTCAAACAAGGGGATCCCCTCAGCCCACTGCTATACAATTTCAGCTTTGACCCACTCCTCCGAGTAACTGACTCACGTCTCATGGGGATAACAGCACAAGGACAACCAACAGTCAAGATACTGGCCTTTGCAGATGACTGCGTAACAGGTATAGAAAACAATGAAGATTCCCGACAGCTGGAACACACTCTAAAGGAATACTCCAAGGTGAGCAATGCATCGCTCAACAAAAGGAAGACAGAAATCATCCTCTTAGGCAAATACACAAACAATTGGGCCACAACATCAGAACCTCACACCAACACTCGATGAAAAAACCCAATTATTTTACCCTTTGCAACACCTCCCACCACCACTCCTGTCCAACACCTTGGAATCTGGCTAGAATCAGGGGGATATGCTAATGAGACAATGGAAAGTGACCTGTTACAACGGGTATCCAAACGCGTCGTCTCCCTCAAGGGAAGAACCTCAGGACTAACAGGACGAGTTACAGTTGCCAACTCGCTCATCCTCCCAATACTGTGGTACCAGGCCCATGCGATAGCCTTCTCACCTACCTTTATAACCTCAATTCGCGCGCTTATCCAGGGCTGGATGTGGCTTGGCTCTCACCCTCCTATACGGATGGAAACACTATTTGGCACACGCTCAAGCGAAGGCATGGGACTAATAAATTTTTAGAGCCATGCCATTCACATCCTAGGTACTTGGATAAAGGAAATCCTTGCTCCAGACCTCCCGCAACAACATTGGTCCAGAGCAGCAAGGACTAATTTTACACAGGCGCTCAAATTAACCAACCCACATAGTCCACCCAGACTACTTTCATACCTTGCCAAGCACCCTACTGCAACGGGTCCGCATGGAACCTTACCTCATTTCAAACATATCCTCCGAACTATCCGCCGTATGGGATGGACCATAGAGAACATGGGTACTATACAGGGAAGGGGACGACCCAGCCCCCAATTCAAATTAAGAAACCCAGAAAACCACCCCCAAAAAGATATGCTCGCAACAACCCCAAACATAGCTAGGATATAATACCTAGATATGTTGGACATTCCCTATGCTTTAAACACACAGAAGGCAATGTGGAAAATGACTCACCACCCACTCCTACAGCCAAGGATAAGAGCAAACGCCTGGCGCTGTTTGAGAAGGACCTATAGGACGGCGGACCGCTCCAACTCCCTCCACAAAACATGTGCAGTATGTGGAGGGGAGGGATCCCTACATCACCGCCTAGAAACATGCCCCCAACCAAAGCTATATGGCAGAAAGTCGCACGCCTGCTCAAGATTCAAAAATGAACAGGAATTCTCGATATCAAAGAGTATCTTCGCGCTCCAGATTGAGTCACCAATCCCATCTACCCTCCGCTCCCTAATAATACCCATTGCAATGTGGACAATACACACAATTGCATTAGATGCGTTCAAGGGCACGGTCCCAACCATTTATGGGATTATTAACAGATTCCATGTCCACTTACTAGAGCACTTCCAAGCCTGGCTCTATGGATATATGAGACCAAGACAAAAAGTGCTCATAGAGTCATGGTTCCCACCCTGGTTCCTCCACACAGACCCTTTCCTTCACACCTGCTCCATAGCAGGGGAAACCCCCTCGGAGTAGGCACCAACCCCCTTTTACCTGGCAGTCCCGCTGGCAACAGGGGTAACTTGAGTACCCTGGGGTGCCCAATTTTTATAATTCTTAGTTATTCTCTTAGTTTCACATATATTTGGTAATGTCTGTCCCCTGGTCGGCTTACCTTGGTTAAATAAGATACTAGTGTTCTCGAGGGGATTGTCAGGATTCTGACCTGAACAGTCAATTTGGATATGTCAGATAATGGGGAAGCATTGTAAGTCCTGGGGGAATGTCCTCTGGGCGTTGATCAGGCCATTTTCCTGTTCCCAAGCAAAAAGGTACCAAAGAGGTTGACTGTACCCCTCATTACTCAGGGAGATCTCACTCATGTGGTAGATGAGCGCTGGGTAACAGCTCTTCCACTTTGGATCCCTCCCCCAGTACCCACACTCACCTTGGCAGAACTGTTATGGGAAATTAGTGAAGTCTGCGCCAATATTGCTGGAATGAAATTGATTGGAATAAATTTGATTGGCAATCACCCCAATGTTTAGATTCCAATGGTTAAAAAGGGATGAAGCCTGATCTATCAGCTGGAATGTTTGACAGTTTCAATTTGGTCAACATGATGATTGAAAAATCACCTCCCTCCAAAAATCATTGGGGATCATCCCCAATGGGTAAATAACAGCATCAGACAATATTGATGAGGGTTTGATGCTCCCTGTTGGCAAAATCAGGTGTTGCGCCTGACGCAATGCCTCTGACTGAACGAATGGCCCAGCGACTGGGCATGGGCAGGTTGGGCGTCCCAAACCTGTTCCCAACCAGATGGGTCCACCGCTACATGGGGTGGCCTTGGGGGATTCCCACTGCTCATCGGGCTAAACGCCATCATGCCAACCATTGTAAACATAGCCAAGCCTCAGTTCAGATTTTTGAGGTTGAACTGACAGCGACTCAGCCCGCCACCAAGTTCTTCAATGTCAGTTCCCAGTGAACTTCTTTGCCCCATTCCCAAATAATTTTACAATTTGGTCAAAATTGTGGTCCTGATCCTGGCTTATCTCCACACTAATCAACCACTATTTAATCAGTTGTATTGCACTGAGAAAATTGTTGGTCGATTTTCTTCCTTTTCTTTGCAATAAAATTTTTCCAAAAACCAATCAATTTTTATTTAGTTGGTTTTTTGGCAGCATACCTAATGGATTTTCCCTGGTGGCCTGTCAGTCTGTACACCGGATGGGCTCTACCAGTACTCATGGTCATTATGGCCCCTACCATCATAGATTGGATTCAGTGAGCCAGAGACTTCTGGCACTTTAACCCTGCTATCATATACTTTTGACAACAGTATACTGGGGTCTTGTGGCCTTACATCCACCATCTTCAAACAAGGTCTTCCCCCTTGTCTCCCCAGTTAAATCAACCCTGTAAACTGGTGAACTTATTGAAACTATTTCTGAGACTCCGCCCCCTGCAAAAAGACCTCCAGGGTCTGGGGTGGGCTCAATTTGGTTTGTCCTCAGGATCATGTTCACTGTTGTTCTTCACCAACAATTCATTATTTCCCAATGCCCGGCTCCATCTAACGTCATTAAGTCATCAATGCCTCTGGCATTCTGGCTTGCTTTTTGGGTGCTTATGCATCCCGACCTGCAGTCTGGTCTAAACTTCTTCTGCCATCTTCATGACATAATAGACCAACCATTGTTTCCAGCCACTTCTGCCCTGCTCTTTGAGGTGGGCGCTTCAGTGGTTACCCTTTACCAAATGAATGTGCAATCAGTAGCCTGCTGTTTGTTGTTTGTTTTGTCACTTACTAATCTTGGGTGTAGTATCCGCTCTACCTTGGAGAATCTTCTTCAGACCGCCAAAGCTACACGGATTGCTGCTCACCCTCCCACTAATTTGGAAGGAAGCTCAAGTGTTCCTTCCTGGGAGATATCCAATCAAGTCCTTGACGCCCTTGCTGAGGTGCAAATGCATATGGCAATTGCGCTTAATAATGCTTCCACATTATCTCATGCCCAGCAAGGGCTTGCGTTGGTGGATGCTGTGGAAGGGGATGCCCTCCGCTGGGTTAGAGGCCTTCTGTGCTCTTCCTCACAAGCAGGAGACCCCACTCCAATGATGGCTGTCATGTCAGCTGCCTTGAAACCACCTGTGTCATGCTCAGACCACCTATTCAGATTTCTCTATGCCATGGCCAAAGCCCTAGCTTGGCTTCTTTGATTTCTACCTACCGTGAACTGGCTCCCACGCTGGGTTTCTTTATTGATATATACTTCAGGCTGTCTTTAGATCAGTCTTGGATTCGGGTTCTGCTTACTATGAGGTCTGGTCCACCATCCAAGGAACAATAGATCAAATATGTGCCACTGCGATTACTATTAATGCCTTCCCCCGCCATTTTTCCCATTATCAAAAAGGGAATTTTATGATAGGATTGCTAACGAAGATGCAGAAAAAGTGTCTACCTTCAAACCTGCGGTAGATCCTGTCGCCAATCCTGTTGCAACTCCTGTGCCAAGTTGCTGACACAGAGTCACCTATAAATGAATCTGTAAAAGCCCAGATGAAAGAAGCCCGCTCCCCCGCCCTAATACTTCCAATTTTTGCTCCTGCAAAAGCCCCCAACCTTACTCCCAATTTTACAGTTATTTCTTCAGTCGCAACAGAGACAATCAAATCTTCCAATAAACAAAACTTCGTTTTTTCTTATTGCCTATGAAGATTAGTGTCAGCTCACACTATGTCTCCTTCAAGGCCCTGGTGGACGCTGGAGCTGTGGGGAACTTCATGAGTGTTTAGTTGGCCCAACAATTAGAACTGGAGATGGATGCGGGTCCCTTGGTGATGGTGGCCTCATCTGCCTCCCAAATCTCATATGTCATCCGTCAGCCAGTACCTTTTTCAATCCACCAGTTCAGCTTCTGTGATTGTTTTTCTGCTATGCCGAACTTGATGTTTCTGGTGATTTTAAGTGTGGGATGGTGGCGCTGACAACATGTCAAGAAACACTTGGAGTCTAATATGTTGTCATTTACCAATGATTAACTGGAGGGTGAATTCCCTTTTTTGACACTCTTAAGAAAACACAAGGCCGCAGTTCTATTACTTCCCTCGTCTTTTCTGCGGGCATACCAGCCAATTAACCTGAAAGCATACTGCACTATCAAAGTATCTTCAACTCAAAAAAGGCAGATCGTCTGCCTCCTCACACCAGGTTCAACTGTGGATTTCGAATGACCATGGAGTTGGTGAGTATCAAATGTCTGTTGTATCTCCATACAGTGGAGGAAGAGGTTGCGCTCAACACCTGGTTAGACGATATGCTGAAAAAAGGGTGGTTGTTCAAGGAGACTTCGCCCATCACATCCCCCATCATCTTCACCAATAAAGTGGATGGTTCTCTCCATCCCTGCGCGGATTATGGCCACTGAAACAAAGTCACGGTTTCTGATCCCTACCACTTGCCTCAGTAGCAGACAATCAGCCCGGAAATCGCTAAATTCTGTGTGTTCTCTAAGCTGGATCTGGTGAACGCATTTAACCAAATTCAGATAATGAAAGGGCAAGAATGATTAACAGCAATCTGGACACAGCGCGGCACTTTCCAATTCCGTGTCATGCCCTTTGGGCTGAAGAATGCTCCCTCTACGTTCCAAAGCATGATTGACAATGTAATGGGTGACCTCCAGTTTACCTGCGCAGTTGCGTACATTGATGACATTCTGGTTCACTCCCCAACTCCCAAACAACACGCTACTGACTTGGAAGCAGTTGTGGCCGCCTTTCATAAGGCAGGCTTGTTCGTCAAGCATTCTAAGTGCGAGTTTTATAAAGAGGAGGTTACCTTCCTTGGGAACCTCATCCTTAAAGATGGATACACAATCCCTCCCAATAATTTGGACGTGATCCAAGAATGGTTACCCTGACTACCCAGAAACAACTATGGAGTTTCTTGGGAAACATTTTCTTAAAAAAAAATTTCCCAGGCACTTTCCCAGCTAGCTGCCCTGCTCCACCCCCTTACAGGGAAAAACGTACCATTTCAATGGTTGCCCAAACGTTAACAGGCATTTGAATCTATTAAAGAGGTGTTCATGTCCCCTCCCATTTTGAAACACATCAATCCCTCCAAGCTGTATATTGTTGCATGTGACGCCTCATTGGTAGCAGTAGGGGCAGTGTTGCTCCAGGATCATGATGGCTTGAAGCCCAGTTGCCTATTTTCCCCAGAAGTTCACCTCCACAGAGCAGTCTTGGACCATTTACAACAAGGAGTTGGCAGCCGTTGCATGGGCATTAACTCATTGGAGGTCCCTGTTACAGGGTGCTCATCATGAGATAATGGTCCGCATGGATCACCAGGCTCTTTTGTACTTTCATAAACCCAAAAATTGGCGCATCAGCAAGCCCAAACCTATCAGGACTTGTGCAGTTTTAACTTCAGATATGAATTTATAAAAGGTGCGCTCAACGTACCTCACAATTTTCTCAGCTGCAGCCTCGCCCACTGTTCCTCGGACCTGGAGGAAGTGGATCTTGTTACCGTGATTCCTGCCACCCAAATCCTGTCAATTTTCCCCCCTGTTGTTTCATCCATCGCTTTGGCTCCTGACGCCCCGCTAGTTGCTCAGGTCTTAGCCAGTCAAATGGCCTGCCCTGAGGGTGTGGAGATGGTTGAGCAGTTGGCTCACCCAAGTCATAAACACTCCCTATACTCCTTGGAGGAGGGGTTCATTTTTTTAAGTCTCACATCTGGGTCCCCCCTCCTTCAAAACTAAGGTATTCCGCAACATCACAATCCCCCCACGGTCAGACATCTTAATAACAAGAAATGCATTGACTTGATAAAGTGGATCTACAATTGGGTGGGTCTGACAAAAGAAGTTCTGGCCTGGATCACCAATTGTGTTACTTGTGCCAGGGCTAAGTCAGACCGCTCCAGTAAAAATGGTCTTTTACATCCCTTACAGCAGGCAGAGGGTCCATGGACGTCGGTGTTCATGGACTTTATTGTCAAACTATCCAGCTCTAACAGGTTCACAGTGGTGATGGTGGTGGTGGATCTCTTCACAAAATTTTCCCTCTTTATACCTTTTACTTCCACGATTACATCAGAGGAAACTGCCCATTTTCTTGTACGCCATGTGTTTTGATGTTTGGTCTCCCCCAGGAGATCATCAGTGACCATGGCCCACAGTTCACTGTGCGGTTTTGGAGTGAACTCCTATCTATCCTAAAAATATCCCCCTGTCATTCCACTGCATATCATCCCCAGTCTGATGGACAGACCAAGCGAGTTAACCAAGTCCCTGAGCAGTACCTGCGTTGCTATTCTGCAGCCACGCAAGACGCCTGGGCCAATGATCTTCCTCTCGCTCAATTTGCTTATAGTAATGGGACTTACATGTCCACTGGGTTTTCTCCCTACAAAGCAACGTTGGGTTATAATCCTTAGTTTTTGGTCAGCCCTTGCTTGTGGACCAAGGTCCAAGCTGCCACAGATCACGCTAAACATATCAGGTTGACTCAATCCTTAGTGCGGGAACGCCTCACCAAAGCCATCAACAACTACAAGTGGTTCACAGATTGCAAGTGACTCCTGGGGCACGATTTAATGGTGGGCTCCCATGTTATGCTCAATACCCGTCATTTAAGAATTCAAGCCCCTTCCCATAAGTTCGCTAGTAAATGTTCAGGCCCCCATTTGGTGGAGGAGGTCTTAGGTAATGGTGTGTTCCAGTTAAAGCTCCCTGCTCATTGGAAACAGCACCCTATCTTCCATGTCTCCCAGCTGTCGCCCTTCAAGGGTGTGATCCCCATGGAACCTGAACTGATTATAATTGAGTATGGGGAAAAGGCCGAGGTAGAGAATATACTGGCATCCTGAAAATCCTGAAAGTCTTTACAATACCTCGTGGCCTGTAAAGGGTAGCCAGCATATAAAAACGGTTGAGTCAAGGTGCGCGATTGTGCAAACTGCATGGAACTGGTCAAAGCGTTCCATACATCCCACCCTGAAGCTCCCTGCCCCCCCCCCCAAAAGAGTCGTGATGGTTATGGCAATCAAGTTACCCAAGGCGCACAAGAATGTGGCTCTCATGCAGTTTCCCAATGGTGGGGCCCTTCCCTTGTAAAAAGGAAAAGGTAATGTAAGTCTTGGGGAACGTTCTCTGGGCATTGATCAGGCCATTTTCCTGTTCCCAAGCAAGAAGGTACCAAAGAGGATGTCTGTACCCCTCATTACTCAGGGCGATCTCACTCACGTGGTAGACAAGCGCTGGGTAACAGCTCTTCCACTTTGGATCCCTCCCCTGGTACCCACACTCACCTCAGCAGAACTGTTACAGGGAATTAGTGAAATCTGTGCCAAGATCGCCAAAATGAAATTGATCGGAATAAATTTAAGTGGCAATCAGCCCAATGTTCAGATTCCAAATAGTCAAAAAGGGATGAAGACTGATCTATCAGCTGGAATGTTTGGCAGTTTTTTCATTTGGTCAAAATGACGATTGAAAAATCACCTCCTTCCCAAAATTATTGGGGATCATCCCCAATGGGCAGGTAACAGCATTGGACATTATCAACAAGGGTTTGAAGCTCCCTGTTGGCAAATCGGGTGTTGCACCCAATGCAACGCCTCTAACTAAAAAAAAAACGGCCCAGCGACCAGGCATGGGTGGGTTGGGCGTCCTGAACCCATTTCTCAGCCAAATGGGTCCTCCCCTACGTGGGATGGCCTTGGGTGATTCCTGCTGCCTGTCAGGCCAAATGTCGTCATGCCAACCATCAGAAATGTAGCCAAGCCTTGGTTCAGACAATTGAGGTCTAACTGACAGTGACTCAGCCCGCCACCAAATTCTTCAATGTCAGTTCCCAGTGAACTTCTCTGCCCCATTCCCAAATAATTTTCCAGTTTGGTCAAAATTGAGAGTCCTGATCCTGGCTTATTTCCACACTAATCAACCACTATTTAATCAGTTGCATTGCACTGAGAAAATTGTTGGTTGATTTTCTTCCTTTTCCTTTGCAATAAAATTTTGCCAAAAACCAATCAATTTTTATTTAGTTGATTTTTCTGGCCGCATCCACAATGGCCTTTCCCTGGTGGCCTGTCAGTCTGTACACCGGATGGGCTCTACCAGTACTCATGGTCATTATGGCCCCTACCATCATAGATTGGATTCAGTGAGCCAGAGACTTCTGGCACTTTAACCCTGCTATCATATACTTTTGACAACAGTATACTGGGGTCTTGTGGCCTTACATCCACCATCTTCAAACAAGGATCTTCTCCCTTGTCTCCCCAGTCAAATCAACCCTGTAAACTGGTGAACTTATTGAAACTATTATTGTGACTCTGACCCCTGCAGTAAGACCTCCAGGGTCTGGGGTGAGCTCAATTTAGTTTGTCCTCGGGTCATGTTCAATGTTGTTCTTCACCAATGATTCATCATTTCCCACTGCCTGGCTCCATACAACGTCATTTGGTCGGCAATGCCTCTGGCATTCTGGCTTGCATTTTAGGTGCTTATGCATCCCAACTAACAGGCTGGTCTAAACTTCTTCTGCCATTTCCATGACAATCAATCCCAAGCTGACCAAAAAACCCAAACTTTGGTCAGGTTGCAAACATGAGCTATGTGACGATCTTAAACTTCTTTACCAAGTTAAATGGGATTTGTATTAAATCCCTGATTTCTTTATCTTTATATCTAGGCTTGGGCGACTTAGTTTTTCCTGATAACCACCCCAATTTCCCTTAAAAAGAAAATCTTGAATAATAAACTTTACGTTTTTTCTTTCTATCAGTTTTAAGTAAAAATTGATATATTTTAAATTGGAATTGCCTTACCTGATTAAGTATTGGGATAAAGACTTCTTGACCATAAGAACACCCAGGTATTTTCTAAACACCCTTGAGCTTTGGGTCATCTGGCCCTCAAACAATAAAAAGGATCCATGTTATAAACCAGTGACTCAATAAAACTGGTGCTCCCTTCCAGGTTGCACCCTGAGTTTGCCGTAATCACTTTAAAAATAAACAACAAAAGTAAATATGGATAAAAACGACTGTACTTCAGAAAAATCCTCAAATTGTGAAGCTGTCCATCTCAGTGACTGGGCAACCATATCTGCTTTGATACTCAGATTGGAGCAAAGAGTGATCATCACTGAAAAACATCAACTTGACATCCAAACTGCAAATACCACCTTAAAAAATGAAGTGCGTCAATTAAACCAACTCATCACTACAA
The DNA here is from genome assembly GCA_022478985.1 of Massospora cicadina. Lineage (NCBI taxonomy): Eukaryota > Fungi > Entomophthoromycota > Entomophthoromycetes > Entomophthorales > Entomophthoraceae > Massospora > Massospora cicadina. The sequence continues at coordinate 45,312 of JAKSZP010009794.1, forward strand.
ATTTGGCTCTCAGTGCTGCAAAAACGGGTAGATTTATTAGCTGATTTTCTAGAAATCTGCAGCTACAAGTAGACGCGCTTCAGTACAAAGCGTATTCTAGAGATAACGCCTCTTCCTCAGATGAAAGCGCTGTCCCCATATTAATTCATGTTGTTCATCCTCTAACCCCCCAAGTGGTACATTTAAATCTTCGTTCAAAGAAAATTATGTCCCTAGGGAGTGAAGTATTTTCTCTTTCATATACTGCTATGAAAGCTCTATGGAGGAAGCTACTGACCATCAACAACTTAAGCATTTGACTAACTGTCTTAGCCATATGGCTCAAGACATTATGGTCCCCCAATTGATGCATTGCTGTACTTGGAATGATGTCAAGACTACTTTGCTTTAGGAATTTGGGAGCGACTTAACCTTAAACAACCAAAAACAGACCTTTATGGGTATCATCATTAATCAGGGGGGAAACTATCAGCGAATTTTCTCACCATTTTTACCTCAAAGTACAAACTCTGGTTGCAGTGAATTGCCTTACATCAGATAATGTCATCACTGCTGCATTCTCAGCATTTAAAAATATGCCTAACATCATACTTTATTTTAAAGCTGTGAAGTCTAACTTAACGTCCCTCCTCCATATTAAAGAGGCTATAATGGAAATACTAGCCAAACTACTTAAGGACGTCGGGCCACAGCATAATAACACCAATAAGCCTCAGTACCAAGTATTGTCTGTTACACCCCCTAATTCGCCTACACTTGAATTATACTACACCTATTACAGAATAAACAACCACACTGTAGCTGACTGCTGCATCCTTCAACGTAAGTCGACAAAAGATCAGTCAGAATAGGCCAAGAGGTTCCCATATGCTGGCGGAAAGCATGTGCCTCAAAACCCTTGTACTAGTTCTAGCTGTATCCCCAGTACTTCCGGTTGTTTTGTGTTATCTGCTCCTGCAGAGGTTGCCGTTACTCTTTCTATTCAAGAAAATAAAATTATCCAGATTTCTTACTTTTATGTTGGACAGTTACCCCAACATATTTTGACAGTCAACTCTTCTATGAAAAGTTAAGCGCTGGCAGTTAAAACTTTCTAATGCATTGAACATCTCCAAGATTGGCCAAGGCAAAATACTCCACTTGCTTAATCGCAAATCCCTACCAACAGTCTACTAGCTGTTAATTTTTAGTTTTGATCTTCACTGGTTCAAGTTGAGGTAGTTCTACATAAAGTTAAAATCCTGGCAATAATTGATACAGCATCACCAGTTAACTTTATTTCCTCCCAACTCATCCAAAAGATAAAAATGGCTCCAGACTTGATCCATGAAGCTGGATATGGAACAGCAGGTAGTCAGACTACTAATGTAATTGAAGCGTATTCTGCCTTACCTTTAATTTGGGAAACTATTATTTACTGCCCCTGCCATTGCGGTAAAAAATGATACTATTGAGTTGCTTATTGTGGTCCAATTAATGCGGGAGTTTAACTGCATCATCAACAATAAGGAAAAGCACCTATCCCTCCTATGGTATTGGATTCCATTAATATTCAAACTCCTTATCAAAAGTAAAGGAGTCCCTAAAAACGGACATGCCTCCTCAAATACCCATCCTCCATTTGCAAAGTTGAATATCAAGTTTTAGAGGGGAAACAAAGTTACCTCTGGAGGCTGTGGATGCTGAATATGGGATCTCTCTATATGCCCCCCATCCTATTACAATACTCTCTGGCTCACAAGTTATTGTAAATATGAGGTTAAATTTTTTTCTTCCTGATCAAATTTTAGAGCTTAGTGGACATCAAAATCCTTCTATCAATGAAGCGCTGACCTGCCCTGGGATTTTGGAACCTTCCTTCAGGAACTCTATCTCTATATTATTAGGCAATTTAACAAATCATACCCTCCAAGTCCCTGAAAATGCAGCTATCGCTTACATTAAATTATGTCTTAGTTAGAATATTGCCGATGTGAGTTGTTTTAAATCATTACAAGATTTAGGATTCGATTTCACTTCAACCATAGCTCTGGTTGACAGTCAAATTGGGGAAAATCTCACCCCTAGTGAACGTAAAACCGTTGAAGACCTCCTTGAAGAATACAGCGACATTTTTTCCTCAGGACCAAGTGACTTTAGAAAAATGTCTGGGGTAATTCAAAAATTGAGACTGAGTCTCACCCTCCATTCAAATCCCGGTCATACCAAAAATCCAAAGTGGAAGAAGCACAAGTGACTGTAGAGTTACAGCAATTTCTGGATGCCAGGTTACTAATGACTTCTAAAAGCCCGTGGGCTTCCCCCTTCTATTAATTCAGAAGAAGGATGGTGGCCACTGTATTTTTATGTATTATCACCGCCTTAATTTGTTTACCCAAAAAGACAGCGATCCATTGCCGCGTATAGATGATTCCTTACACTTTATTTCAGGGTCTAACTATTTCTCAGAGATGGATCTTGCCAGTGGGTACTGGAAAATAGATTTATCCCCAGAAGACCATGAAAAAATGCGCTCTCATCTCAAGTGAAGGCCTATTTAAGCCTACTCAAATTCCGCAGGGGTTGTGTAATGCCCATGCTACCTTCCAGCGCGCCATGGATAGACTACTAGGCGATTTAGAACGCTCCTGCATGATAGTTTATCTTACCAATATTACCATGCTCTCAAGAACTTTTACTGAAACCTAGATCACCTTAGACAATTATTCCACCGGTACAGCAATCATCATTAAAACTAAAGCCATCAAAATGATCTTTCTTTATAGAGTGAGATGGTTTTTGGCCATAAGGTAGGTAAAGCTGGAATATCCCCAATGGATGACAAGGTCCTAACCATTTCCAAAATGCCCCCCTAAATCTCTATGAGATGTAATAGTTTTCCTAGGGATGGTGGAATATTATTGCCAGTTCATCCCCACTTTGCTGACACCTCTGATACTCTTATATATTTATTGAAGAAAGGGACAACCTTCCATTGGAAAGAAGAGCAACAGCAGGTCTTTGAACTATTACGCGTCTCTCTCTCTCTCTCTCCAGTTCTTATACACCCCAACTTTGATAAACCCTTTCTCTTTTTTATCAATGCTGATGATATAGCCATTGGAGCCATCCTATCTCAGAATGAAGAAAACTTGTTAGATCATCCTATCAGATACTATAGCAGTTCTCTACATCAGAGCTGAAAGCAACTATAGTTTACAGAACGTGAATGCTTAGCGGTATTACCTGCTATTAAGCATGTCTGACCTTTTCTATATGAAAATCATTTCACAATAATTACTGACCATGCTTCCTTGAGATTGCTACAGCAAATAAAGGACCTCAATGTGAGGTTAGCCCTATGGGCAATAAAACTTCAAAACTACGGCTTTTCAATCATCCACTGACCAGTGCCAACACAGAAAAATGCAGATTGCCTATCCTGGCTGTCCATATTAACTATAACTGCCCCTGAGGAGGATCGATTTTATAACCTCCTAAACCAACCGCAATTATGGAAAGAAAAATCCCCTACCATTTAATTTAGACTTAGCAAAAAATTGGCGGATTTTAAATTCAAAAATGGCCAACTGTGCAAACGTGTGTCCTAAAAATGAATGCCCTATGTATGACCTTCAAAGCAAACTGATGTCATATTGGAGGGACATAGGCAAGTTGGCCATGGAGGAGTTTGGAAAACTTACCAGTGGCTTAAGACTCAATGTTATTGGGAAGAAATGATTGTTACAATCCAAGATGTATTGGAGTCCTACTTGGTATGCCAAAGTCAAGCTTGACCTAATCCCCAGTCCCAACATCCAGTGGTTAACCCTGTGAACCTTTCCATACCATTAGCATTAACGTTGTGGACCTCTCCCTCGAGCCTCTAATGGTCACCAGTTCCTTCCCTGGCCATAGATCATTAGATGAGTGGATTGAAGCTGTATCACTACCTTATGCTTATCAAAAGCTACCGCCACCTTCTTATATAATTGGATTATTGCCCAGCATGGGTGCCCACACATAATACTTTCCAATAATGGGAAAATTTCCAATCATCACTGTTGAATGTTTTAGCCGAGCTGATGGGATCCACCCAGCTATTTTCAAATCCCTACCATCTTGCCACCAATGTAATGGTAGAGAGAGTGAATGGTAACTTAACAGCCACCCTTTGGAAAATGTCCTCAAATGACCCCCTGTACTGTCCCCTATATTTGCCTAGTACAATTATAGCCTATCAAAAAAGCTACCACTGAATTATTAAGATGTCGCCTTTCCAGGATTTGTATGGATGAAATCCTTAGTTGCCCTCCAGAGTGCAGGCCATGTTAGATCAAGCTTCACCAGATGCACTGAAGTTACTATGTGCAGCATTACTAATAAATTACTTGACTCCAAGCTCTAGCTTCTGAGAACTTATTAGCTATCACTAATAGAGAATCTGCCCAGTCTAAATATAAGCATGATCCCTATATAACTTCCAGCCAGGTGACTTCATCCTATTCTACCATCACTGGCCTGGAGGTTGCAATCACAAACTGGTCACTAACTGGTCAGGGCCTTATCAAGTCATATATAGATGGGGCAATGAACACTTAATTGTAGAGGTTGTTCACGGCTCAATGGTAAACCGCATCCATAATTGCTTTCTCTGTCCGTTTTCCCCCCTGTGCCAAGATCTAGAGGGGAATATTGTCAGTATTCTGGCCTGAACGGTTGATTCAGATATATCAGATAATGGGATTGATCATGAATTGACAAAAAACCCAAACTTTGGTCAGGGTTCAAACCCAAGCTATGCAATGAGCTAAAACAGCTTGACTTGGTTAATTGGGATTTGTATTTAATTCCTGATTTCTTTATCTTTAGATCTAGGTTGGGCAACTTGGATTTTCCCTGATAAGCGCCCTTAGTTCCATAAAAAACGAATCTTGAATAATAAACTCTACACTTTTTCTACTTTTCATCAGTTTTAGGTAAAACTTGATATATTCTGATTTATTTGAGGTAAGCTGATCATGGGACGGATATCACTGAAACTAAAAATTAAAACTAATTTAGCTAATTGATTCAAACAAAACGCCAAAATGAGCGGATTGAATGAAACACTTTGTTTGAAAACAACCAACCAGGTGGGCAGCGGAATCTGCTTATCCCTCCATGGTGGAAGGGGAGGGGGGCTCGGGGGGCTCATCTTTGGCAGCAGCTTCCTTCTCCCAGAGTAGGGTATGTGTCAAGGCGGATAGCAAGGTCGTTGGGGCATCAGCGGCATGTGCTTCAATATAATTAATGATAGATATTTCATGGAACTGCCAGCTAGGTAAATGGCACTGATGTATTCAGCTAAAGCTTTTTGCTTTAATGCGGGCATCTGGGAGTTTGACAAACGTGAGAATATTAGCTTGGGCAATCTTACCTCTAGGATTCCGTGCTACAGTTACCACGTTCTGGATAGCTTCATTGAGATTTTTTGTGTAACTGATTCACTGTGAATTTACTTTTTGGGGTGAGATTTACGGGGATAACAGGAGGTGAAATATCTCCTGTGATCATCACCACTGGTTTGATGACAGCTTTGCAGAGAGGATGACAATCTGGTGTTTCAGCAGCTTCAATTGCAAGATGGTGGTCACTGCAAAATGATTTGGCATTTAGCTGTGGGGTATATAGATGAGGGGGGTATTTGGCGTCCCATTCTGCGTTAACAAACCGCTCAATTTGCAGAGATGGTATTTTAATGAGCTTACCTGATTTGGAAATTTCAGCCAATAATTCCCATGGGTTCTGGTTGAATTGAATTGGGGAATCAGTATATAGTTGAGGTTTGGTTGATTTGTTGGAGGAAGTATTGTATCAAAAAGGGTCCAATATGCTGCTTGATTGGAGGAATCATGTGTGGCACTGGGGAAAGGAGGAGGCTGATTGGTGGCTGCAGGTGCAGCCTCAGGCTTTGTGGGAGAGAGAGGTAGGATTGTGCCCCATACCTGAAATTGTACAGGGTGGGCAGCAGATTGGAGGTCAGTGGATGAGTCATCTGATCCGCCGGAAGTGGTTGAGGAGGGGCACTTGATTTTATGTGGTCTAACTCGAAACATGTTGGACAGATCATCTGCCCGCCCTTGATGTGGGCCCAAAACGGATGATCAGGGACAGAAGTTTTAATGGCGCAAGGGGGAATTGACATGGTGCTTACACTAAATTTAGGACTAATTGTGGCATACACCTGAGGCCCAGCGAAGCGTGTGGCCCCATTTGGGACCACAAATTGTAAGATGAGGTTGGAGCCATAGGCTGCCAAACCGTACATCAGCTCCTGGTGGAGCACTACAGGGGGGAGGTGGGTGGGCAGACCAGAAAAATGGACCACTAAAGTGGTGTCCATTGGGAGCAGAGTCTGAGTTGTGGGGAGAGGAGTGCCCTGGAATACCAGGGGCACAGTTGCTGCAATGGCGGCGTCAGCTTCACAGGTGAAGCTGAGGTTGAAATACCCCTTATAAGTTCAGAAATCAATAAAACTAGCAGGAACCATCACCGCCTGTACCATTCCAATAATGGCTTGATCATTGTATGGAAAGAGTTTCCCATAGTCGATTATTAGGCCATAGCGCATGTTGCTCCAGGGGAGCACCAGGGGGCAGTGAGGTACCACTTAGGTACAAGTGAGGTAGGCGTTGAGATCCTTGGGAGGAACAAATCTTCCCATGGGTTTGGAATGACTGGGCGATCCAGTCCAATCATGTTTTCCTGCTGGATGGAAGATGGTGGGAGGAGTTTCACCACTGCCCCACACTGGAGCAGCTGGCGGAGAAGTCAAGAACATCAGAGTAAAACTATGGTGGGCAATCAAAATTTCGTTTTTTTGTTTTTTCATAAAATTTGCTTGGAAAATTATGTGAGCGTTAAGAGAGTTAAAAGTGATATATTTTAAATTGGAATTGCCTTACCAAACTAAGTATTAGGATAAAGACTTTTTGACCACAAGAAGCAATCATGTACTTTTTCAAACACCCTCAAGCTTTGGGTCATCTGGACCTCAAACAATAGAAAGGGTCCATGTTATAAACCCATGATCCCAACAGGGGTCAAGAAGTTGACCCTCATAATAGGTTGATAGTAGTATTTAAAATGTCCAGACTCAAAGTTCAGATTGCTTAATAATGTCCAAATTAGGGAATATCGGGATTTGACCTATTAGAGCATTCTAGTTTCACTTAAATTCAATGGAATGACCAAAGAAAGTTGATACTAGGTAGTACTAGTCCGTTTGACAATTTTTTAATATATTTCACCCAATAAATGGGCGAGAATATAATTTCACTTTGTGGGACCCCCTCCACCCCTATAAAAGGGGGTTGTCGCTGCTTAAACATCTGATCTGAATTACTGAGGGTCCATGGATGAGCCTCAGCACAACTTTCTGTATTCAGCTGCAGTTTTATTAATACTAGGATGGCTGACCAGGGGACAGACACATCCGATATGTAGGAGCAGGGAAAGTGGAAAACAGAAATGGGAAGAGAGCGCAGAACAAAGGGTCCTAAAAGATACGACTTGGCACACTTTTGTGTGGCTGGGGGGCCACGGGTGGTGGGTGGCTAGACCTTGAG
>JAKSZP010009795.1:0-52767 GCA_022478985.1 Massospora cicadina
AGGGGAAGGAGGAGGTGCTCAAATTATTTAAAAGATAGGGGGAAAAAATTAAAGGGGATAATCACAAGGGGGATGCTATTTAATTTTACAAAAATACTGGAGAAAATTTACCAAAAAAATGAGACTGATTCAATGATAAAAGGCCCCAAAAGCAGGGAAGATGAAATCAGCAAACTTAGTAAAGAGGGGTTTTAAAAGCCCTGTAAAGTCCTAAAGTTTCAATTTTATTGTAAAAAAAAAAGAGGGACCAAATTAAAAATTTTTTTATTGGGGGCTGAAAAAAACAAAAAAGGGTTTTTGTATCCCCTACCAGGATTACAATACACTAGACCAATTGGGGAAAAGGGAAAAATTTCTCCCAATGGCCCTGACCTCGGGATCCCTAGATTGATTTGCCAGAGATGGGGGAAAAATGTGAAATTACACTGCACGGGGGTTATACCAGCGGGCTAGGATCCCCCGGGGTTTTGAAAGGGGCCCCCACAGTTCCAGAGGGCCATGGACGGGTATTAAGTAACCTAAATTTTTTGGAAACATTTTGGAATACGGGATAATATAAACATATTCAGAACTTTTACATACCTTCACATTTGGGGGAAGGGTTTTTAAGAGACTTTGCAGCAAACCCTAAAGGGAAAACCAGGGAAAGGGCCAATTTCCTGAAGGAGAATACCGGGGGATTTGTGATAAACCAAAATGGAAAAGAAAAACCCCAGAAGAAAAGAAGCTTTTAAAATAGGCACCCAAAGAGGCCCCAGACATCCAAGTTTTCCCTTGGGATGGTCAGATACTTAGAAGATTTATTCAGAATTTTGCCCAAATATTGATCCCTTTTCATTTATTAAAGGATCCAAAAAAAGGATTTGTATGGAATGAAGAGGTCAGACCCTTTTGATGAGTTATTTCCAGTACCTGAAAATTCCATTTGGGAAAACCCAAATTTTGATTTATTTATCATTTAAACTGATGCTTTGTTGAGGGAAATTTGGGGAAAATACTGAGCCAAGTAGATGAACGGGGACAAACATCTGGTATATGTGAGCTGGACAATTTTCTGCCCAGAGAGAAAACATTGTAACGAGGTGAATGCCTTTTAACTTTTTTATGCCTGTAAACAGTTTTGGGGGGAGGTCCAGGGAAATGCATTTTTAAGGTGGAAGCCCAAATTTTCTTTTGCTTTGGGTCAAAAACCTGGGGGGAAAACCCAAATAACCCCAATGGGACCAAACCCTTCAGGCTTATTTTAGGAGATAGTCCACCAAGAGGGGTTTCCCATCAGAACGTGGATCACGGTTACCAATGGCCCAAAAGGGAACCAAAAGGGGATGAGCTATTCCAGAGAATGGTCAAAGGAAAAATTTGAGGACGACCCTTGAAAAACCCAAAGGGTAATTAAAAAAAGCAATGGAAAACACTGAGACCAAAGGGCTATCTAAGCTGATAAATGGGAAACTTTTACCTTTAAAAACTGTCGGAGAGAGCAGAGATCATTCTAGCCGCTCATAAGGTTGTTGGGCACAGAGGCCTGAGAAAAATGACCAACCATATTTGCCAGTGTTATTACTGGGATTTGATTAATTATGATGTCGCGGACCATATGGCTTGTTGTGTGAAATGCCAACTGCATAAACCACACAAGAATACAACTGGATACTGACTAGTCTGACCCAGATTTGCATGGCACACGGTGTCTATTGACGTGATGGGACCGTTGGCAATGAGTACAGGAGGAGTGAAATACATCATAGTGGACATTGATCATCTGACAAGATGGGTCAAAATGAAAGCATTAACCTGAGTTGATGCTACCAGTACTGCGAGATTCATCCTGGATCAAGTAGTATACCGGCATGGGTGTCCACAAGTTATACTGAGTGATAATGGGACCAACTTCACATCCCATGTGATCCTGAGGCTAAACTAAATAATGGGGATCCGGGGAATTGTGTCAGTACCATATCAGCCGGAGATTAATGAACTGGTAGAATGGGTCAATGGGACACTGGCCATGACGCTAAGGAAGCTAGTCACAGGGAGAACTTCCATGTGGGGAACATACCTGAGTTCAGTGACGTTTACCTACAACATCAGTTATCATACAGCGATGGGAAAGACGCCGTTTGAATTACTTTACAGGAGGAAGGCCACATTACCACCAATATTATATTCAGTAGTAGAACCTACGTCAGGGATGAGTACTGAACAATACCTGAACTGAATGACGAGTATCCTGATCAATATGCAATTGCAAGCATTTGATACTACCTTAAAGAAAAGGATATGAGCAAAATCAACGGATGATAAAAACTGACTGCCATTGGAAGAATATCGAATAGGAGAAATAGTTGCCTATTGCAATATGCATGGTTTCAGATGAAGAAACAAGTTGGATGCATTATGGTTAGGTCCGTTTGAAGTAATTGCCAAGATGGCGACTGATGCTTATTCCATCAAGAATCTCTTGGATGGAAGAGTAGTAAATCAAGTCCACACTAAATATTTAAAGCAATGGATTGAAAAAAAATAAAAAAAGAGTTCCTGAAGGACTGTTGAACCATTAAGTTGGTCATGTCCTAATGATTAGATCAAGTCCAAAAAAGGACCTCTGAACCAATCTAGATGGTTAAGTCTGAAAAAGGACCTCTGAACCATAGAAAACTGGTAGGTTTAAGTGCCCAGGATCCAGTTTGGGGGAAAAGATGGACCTCTGAACCAAAACAAGGTCAAGTCCCATAGGAAAAAAATTTTAAAAAGATATTGGGAAAAAAATAATATATATATACATATATAAAAAGCGTAGAAAAAATGAAGCCAATATATTTTTATAAAATTTTTATTTTTAGTGGTTGTCCTCAGTGCAGGGATGATTCCGCCTATGTTGCCTCTTGGGGGAGGGAGGATGGATTGCAGTAGGGAGGAATAGCCTGTCAAAATTGATATGCAATTGGACACTTGTAAGAGCAAGTCCTACTCAAAACCATATTCATTGAGCTGACACTGAGCCCTGAGAGAATGCGACTAGGGGAAGAGAAATAAATATGTTGTAAGATGCCAATTGTGAAACCCCAGAGTGGGGTGGAAAACAGCAATAAAGGAAGAGGCAATCAGCAAATAACCCTGAGTAATCCTGATAAGGCACTGGCGCCAGAAGATTTGTCTTAAGTGCCTGCCGACGGGCCTCATCAAGAACACCAGACATGTGAGCCAGCAGCAAAGAAGGAATACTCAAGGGAGGTTGTCAAATCATACCCTCAATTAGCGCCATCAATGGATGATAGTGATGGGAAGCTCCAGAGAAGAGGTAGTCGTAACAAATGGATTGCATCCTGTAAACAATGACTACAGACTTCGTGGAAGCTGAAGCTGAATGACCAATGAAAGTCAGGTGAGGCTGGAAGCTTCATCAACCAACTTTGAAGAACTTGGCCGGCAAAGTGGAGAGCATAAGTGGCAGTATCCCAATCCAGGAGGTTGTCCAGTTCTGAGGGATTCAGCACTAATGACAATGCCTCAGTGACTTGCGCTTGAAGTTCAGCATAGGGGAGCTCAGTATGAATGCTGTTCCCAATAGTAAGCTTAGAAACCAGTACAGCGGATTTGTAGAATTGACCAAGTCAGAAGAGGAACTCAGGGAGCAAATCTGACCCGGCCAGAAATGAATGATCTAGAGCAGTTGGCATAACCTCCGGAGCATTGACAATGATGTTTGGAGCCTCAGTGAAAGGAGCTGAATCCAGAAGGGTTTCAAAGTCCAACTTGGGGATTGACTGCATGGGAAGAGTCAGCCAAGAGTTATTAGAAATGATGGCACACCTGGTTTTAATGGGATTGGATACCGTTTCTGGTAACTTGACAGAAGGACTAGCTGCTTGCACCAGGCTAAGTGTATGAGTCCTGGAGGGACCATAGAAGAGGGTCCGCCGAGCATCCCAACTCATTTGCTGGAAGAGGCGGGGGTCCAAATTTGATAGATTGTTAAGAAGCTGTTGGTAGCAAGATTCTGAGTTCAACATATGAGCAGGACTAGAGGGGGGATGTCGGACTGATATAGAAGTTGACATTATGCACCCTACACTCCATTAGGCTCCAATTTCAGGAAATTAATTTCATAAAATTAATGAAATAAGCTTTCTGAGGGAATAATAACTTACACCCAAGAGGTTATGAGCAAAATAATGAAGGCGAATATAAGCAAGTATTATTAATTAAGCTGTGAGATGAATATCAACGGCAAGAGTCTCCTGTCTAGGATGAGGAGAGAATCAGGAATTCTAGGATGCCAGACTGAGAAACCTGAATATGACAGCAGGTCATATACCCTGATGGGGGGAAAACCAGATCCTGGGAAAAAGATTGTCACAAGTAAATAGATCAGCCTGGCATGACAAGAGGTCATGGGGACCATGCTCTGAGTAGGCAGTAGCGAGGAGGAAGAGGAGGAATGCTGTATGCTGAAAGTTGTGCCAAGCAGTGTTGAGTATTGACAAAGCACTCCGCTTGAACCAATGAATTATTTGACCAGGTGTCCGAAGTGGTGTTTCCATGCCCAGTCCTTTTCTCACTGGAAATCTAGGCAAGAGGGGGGATGTGTTGGGATTTTTGCCCATATTCCCAGCCTGCTAGATTACCTGGTATCACAAGGGGAAAAATTCCCTAAGACGAAGTGAATTGGAAATTGGTTGACCCAACTTTTGGAGGAACTACGCTCAGGGATTTTTAGGATATTTATCTGGTCATATCCATCAGGGATCAATCTAGATGAATACCTAATATCTCATTAGGTGGAGCAGCTAACGAAATAAGGGCATCTGATAGTAATTATCTATCAGGTGTACCAATTGGGATCAGTCAGGTTTCATCACCAACTGATTGGGAATGTTTAATGAGTTGCAAGGCAAGTGATGCCACCTGCAACTAGCGATCAATTGGTTAGTGAAGTGACCTGCCATAATGGGTAAAAATTCCCATTATCTAAGCAGGTTGCTAGCCAATTATGGATGATTTTCTTGGATTGAGGGGAAAACATTAATGATATGTTTCTGAATATTTCCGTTTGAGGTCTCAAGGATGTCTAATGTTGGAATCCTAGTCAGGATGGGGGAGACCATCGCTGCTGAGATGAGGAAGGGTGATTCAATGGCAACGGCTGCCATTTCATTGAAGAGGTGTCAACTGAGGGTTAGACAGCCAAATCCCCTATAAATTCCCTAGAATTCACTATAATAAAAAACACTGAAAAATACTCACTGATTGACACACATTTACAGTCAGAGAAGAACTAATAAAGAACATTATTAGTTTGATTGTAGATTCAGTAATAGTTAGACTATCAGCATCTAGCGTGAAGATTCCATCTCAAGGATATTATTGCAGAAGGCAATAATTGGTAGACTCTCAGAGAAGAGTAGAGATCTGAGCAGGGATCTAGAGATGAAGGGAACCATAGCTAAGGGATTGCTGCCAACTGTGTGTTGGGCCGAAGGGGACTATCATCAGAGGATCTTGACAAAGATCAAGTGGACAGGACTATAGGGAACGAATCCTTAAGAGTGCGATATTCAGTATTATCAGAAATACCTACTGAAGCATTGGGCCTGAAGATAATTCTAACTCGACTACAGATAATAGTCATCATACTATTATCAGATTATATATATTCTTACAACGTGAGGTGCACGAGGAAACCAAACCTGTGCAGTAGAAAGATTACTAGGGTTGACCTCCGATAATCAACTCCTAAGAGTAAAATTTTTACAATTGGTGAGGGGATTGCATGTTTCCTTGGAAACAGGGATCCTTTAGATGTCCATGTTATCAACAGTTGAGATGCATCATACTCCAAATGTACTTACTGTGACTTGGTTGTAGCTAAGACCTGAGTCCATGCCATCATAGATAATGGCGCACCTGTCAACATAGTCTCCACCAAATTGGTGGCCAGGTTGGCATTAAGACTGGATGTGGAACACTGGATGGTATATGGCACTACTGGAGTGAAAAATACGGTCTCTGAGGGTGCATAAAGTGCCCTTTCTCTGAGGTTTGGTTCTATTGTCATGGTTGCTCCAGCTATAGTGTTACCAAATAAGCAATTACAATCTGTTAATTGGAACTGCCTTCTTATGACACTATGGGGCTGTTATTGATGACAAATGATACTTTTGAAATATCAGGACAGCAAATTCCAATCAACTTTACCTCTAGAGGAGTACCTAATTACCCAGTGCATATGGGGAATATTAATCTAGCTTATAGTGATGGAGTCATTCCAGTGCACTACCATCAGTTAAAGGGCAAACCCCGAGCCCTTCCTCAGCAGATATATGAATATCAAGGGCTGCCGCTCAGAGCTGCTGGACCTATATCTATTCCATAGGGGCATCAAGTTATAGTGAACACTGACTTGGTGATAAATGCCCAAACGGACTCTATGGGGAGGTTATTGGGCCATATCAGCAATCACGGCTTGAGCCCCACCTGGCTCCAGGTATTAAACTACCAGGGCAGGGGGAGATCAAAGTTTTGCTCACAAATCTACAAATGATTCCACTGCAAATCCGCCGCCACCAAACAGTGGCAAATTTACACTTAATCCCTGTTGAGGAGGTTCTTTGGTTCATGACTTTGGGTCACTAGAGGAATTTGGTCTGCCATTCACACCTCAGCTTAGTGTAATGGCGGTTGTTTCATGTGATGAATTAATGGGGCTGTCGTAATCACACAAGGATAAGGCAATCACTTTATTTCAAAAAAATAAAGAGATTTTTGCTGATGATGACCATGATTTAGGATGTGCGCGGGGGTGGTTCATAAGCTGGACACCGGAGATCATCCTCCCATAAGGTCAAGGCCAATCCGCCAATCAAGGGTGGCAGAAGAAGTGGTGACTGAGGAAATTGACAAGCTATTAGTGCATGGGATGCTTGAACCATCGAAGATTCTATGGGCTTCTCTTGTTCTTATTGTAAAAAAGAAGGATGGCACCAACTGCATAGTAAGAGACTACCAGAAGCTCAACAGCATTACTAAAAAAGACTCCTATCCCTTACCACGGATTGATGATGCTTTAGATCAGCTAGGGGGAGCTCGTTTCTTCTCAGCTATGGACCTGATCTCGAGCTACTGGCAAATCAAGTTGCCACTGGAGGAGCAGGAGAAGTGCGTTGTAATCATATCCAAAGGTCTTTTCCAACCAACCCAGATGCCACAAGGGCTGTGTAATGCCCCAGCTATGTTCCAACGGGCAATGGACACTATTCTTGAAGACCTAAAACTGTCATGCGTCCTTGTATACCTTGACAATATTAATGTTTTCTCATGAACCTTCTCCAAACACCTCAATCATTTAGAAGCTGTATTTTGCCAGCTCGCTGAGGCCAACATCAAGATCAAACCCCATAAATGTCACTCCTTTAAGGACCAGCTGGAGTACCTGGGATTTGTGGTTGATGCCATAGGGCTGAGACCTCAACCATCCAAAGTGGAAGCCATTCAAAAATGGCTCTACCTAACATCAAGCGGGATATACAGGTCTTTTTTGGAATAGTCAGATATTACCTGCGGTTCATCCCTAGTTTAGGCTGTATCAGGGGCCCACTATTTGAGTTATTAAGGAAAGACACCACTTTTAAATGGATGGAACAACAGCAACACTCTTTTGATACACTTTGAACTGCACTAACCAGTGCGCCAGTGTTACTTTATCCTAATTTTAAAAAAGAATTCATCATTCAGATGGATGCATCCCTTTCCGCCGTAGGGGCAGTCCTATCCCAAAAAGATGAGGAAGGAGAGGAACACCCCATAGCATATTGCAGTCATAGCTTGAACAGCCATGAGCGCAACTATACTGTCACTGAGTGGGAGTGCTTAGCAATGATCTACGCCTATAAGCAATTCCAGGTGTATCTGCATGGAGTTAAATTCAAAGTTGTAACAGATCATGCCTCACTACACTGGTTACAAAATCTGAAAGAACCAGAAGGGCGCCTGGCTTGATGGGCTCTAAAATTGCAAGCATACAATTTCGAAATTCTTCATCAACCTGGAGTAAAACACCAGAATGCCGATTGTTTATCAAGATTGCCAATAATTGAAGTTACGGCGGATGTAAGTGATATAATGTTTGACAAAATGATCTGCGGAAAATATAATGATGAACCACCCCAAGCAATCAAAGCATTAAATGAAATGAGATCAAATACCTTCCAATGGAATGGGGAACTATACAAGTGGATTGGTGATTCCATGGTAAATTTTCCATGACCCTCAGCCCAGTCAGGAATTATTATGAGCGCCCACAAGGCAGTTGGACATGGGGGTGCATAAGATAATAGAGTTGTTGAACCCTTGGTACTATTGGGAAAGTATGAACTTTGATGTGCTTGAAACCATTTCCTGTTGCCATCAGTGCCAAGTGGAGAAACCATTCCGCTGTAAGACTTTATATCAAGTAGTTTAACCACACTTTACTTGGCATACTGTTTTCTTGGATATCATTGGTCCCTTGCCAAAAGGAACTAACCGGTGTAAGTATATCCTTGTGGCTATTGACCATTTGACCCAGTGGGTCAAAACAAGGGCAATACAAGATTTAGGGGCAGTTACAGTGGCCAAGTTCATGTTGGAGTGTCTTATTAAGCGACTTGGATGCCCTCAGTTTATTCTCACTGACAACGGAACTAACTTCACCTCGCACATCCTCCCTAAACTGAATGAGCTCATGGGAATCCGCGGGGTTCTAATGACCCCATACCACCCCAAATCTAATGGAATGGTCAAACGAGTGAATGGGACTTTGGTGAATATCCTACACAAATTAGTAATGGATCGACCATCTGATTGAGATTCCCTTCTTTCCACTGCTGTGTTTGCCTATAACATCAGTTACCATTCTGCCACAGGAAAAAGCCCATTCCAACTGCTTTACGGCCAACACCCAGCTCTGCCGGCATTACTTTATTTGTGTGTAGAAGACACCAGAATAATGGAACCCCACTGTTATTTGACTAACCTTACAAACATTCTGATCAAATTTCAGACTGAAGCATATTCCTTCAGCTTAGCAAAAAAGATTAGGAATCAGGCTGCTGATCAGGTACATCATAGTGGGTTGGCGCAGTTCAAGGAAGGTGATATGGTTCTCTTCCATGACCAACGTGGGTTTGGACAGAAACACAAGTTGGCCAGCATCTGGATTGGGCCATTTGAAGTTGTCAGACAATCACTTTCTCAACCCAGGAGAAAGAATCTTGGAGGTATGAGTGCTTCTGAATATGCTACCATAATTGGCCCATCTCCAGCCCAAACTTTGAATAATATTGTAGTTATTAACGATATAAGTACAAAAGGCGAAAAAACCCTAGTGGATTCTCGGTGGAATCCTGACTATTGGAGAAATAAGGATTATAATCCAAATTGGCCAAAAAAGGTAAAAACTAATAATAGAAATATCCTGACTCCTCGGTCAAATATGAGGAGTATAATATCGCATGGATCAAAACCTCTTCAAGGCAAGAGGATGTTACCTGTCAATGATTGGGTATGAGTTAACCAATCATTATCATCTGAATCTAACCATCATTAAGGTGCAAAGATTTTACTTGAGGATGATAGGGTAAGCATTAGCCAATCATTACCCTCCAAGTCTGACTACCGCCAAAATACCCAATCATTACCAACTGAGTCAGGCCACCGCCAAGGTGAAAAGATTTTACTCAAAGGTGATTGGATACAATACATCAAATTGTTACCGCATGGGTTGGTTTTGCCTTCAAAAAATTTTTATCCTCGATATGATAGGCCAAAAACCTATATTCCCTAATTTGGAAGACTGAGCTTTGTATTCTTTTGCTTTGAATATTGATGGTCTCAAAATTTGAACTAGTTTAAATATGGAAAACTAGTATTGCAAAAGGGACCTTTTCTGGTTTTGCCCTGCCTGTTTGATAAAAAACATAAAAAACCAAAATGAATATTATTTATACTTTTAATAAAAAGTAAACTTTCTCATTTTAAAAATATTATTTGTGGCCTCCAATCGTGGATCCCACAGAAGTTATTGAAAAGACAGGTGTAGATGCATATACTATCAAGGACCCCACTAGCAGTCAGATCATCAACCGAGTGCATGCAAAGTTCCTCCATGTGTATAGGCAATAGGAGCCTTATCATCCAGTCAAAGGGGGGGTAATGTCTCAATTCTGATATGACTGGGAGATAGCCCTCAGTTGTGATGGCAGAACTGATTGAATCCGTTGAGTTTACTATAGGTATCAATTAATTGAGCGCCTTGACATAAGGCAATATTGGGTTATTGGGAAATCGCCTCAAATTAGGCGATTGTGAACTTAATAAATGAAGAATTGATGGAGCCAACAAGATATGGCGAATTAAATTACTAAGCCATATGAGTTGTAGCATTGGAAGTCATTGCCATATAGGTGAGACTAGATGATCAAGGAAGGTTGTTGTTAAGTAGGTTGAAAGTCAGCAGATTTAGAAGAAGCCGCAATATTAAGTATATTAAATAAAGAAGTAGTGGAAGCTAGTGCTCCATATTTATTTGTAAGTTATTTTTGTGTTCCAAGGGCAACGATTGTCATATCGTTGTTCCTACTTGATTAAAGGGTTAAACCCTGTGCAAATCTGGTGGCGTATTTCTTGGATATCACCAATTTTATAACACTTGCCTTATGGATGCTTTTGCATCCTGACTGGCAGTACAGTCTAAAATTTATATGCTGTCTCCCTGATAGTGTGGCTGTGCACCTTGCACCACCTTTCTGGGAACAGAAAAGTTACAGACACTCTCTTTAAAGTCAGCATAGTTGTGGGTAGTAGTGATTAAGTATGAGGTTCATGTCATGAATGTGTGGCCAGGAATGAGCCTGATTGGCTGGATGTAATTCAGGCTGGGGCTTTTGGTGTAATGGGTGGGTGGGAGCTGAGAATTACAAAGGTTCATCTGGCAACTGGATGTGTAAGTGGCGGAAGCAAAACGCCCCATTTAAATGGTGTTAGTGCAGTATTAGGTTTGGAAGTTGAAGTGGGAGGATTTGTTGTGGTGAAAGGACTTTTTATAGTGTCTAACTCAAAGCAGAGTGAAAATAATCAATCATCCGTTGTTGACACAAGCTCAGAAGAGATGATCCTATGCTGAAGCAATGCAAACATGTGAGGAGATCTGTTAGTTAAGTTGGGGCAATGAGAAGAAATAGTGACTGTGGTGTGAAGGGTGTAAAGTTTTCTTCACTGGAGGTAACAGTGAATTGGAGGATAGGTTGAGTGACAGTCTGAAAGCCTTAACATAAACTTACCATATAATATTAGGGTGATAGATGCAAAGGGAGATTACCAAGTATCTTTACCATCATGGTGTCAGTGGGTATCAAGTGCAATTTGTAGGAACATGAGTATTTTAAATACCAAAGGAGTCACCACAGAAGCATCTGTGGCCTCCTTGGTTGAGAAGCCTATATCAAAATAGTTTTATAAGGGCAGAAGTAAAGAAAGCAGATAGCACAAAGACAATGATGGCAAGTTCAATATTTATTCTGTCAGCATATGGGAATAGTCATCCATAGTCATCCATAGTCAACACAAGGGAAAAAGAAAATTGTTGAGTGAGGAAGGACACAGGGGGTGGGTGTCATGGTTAAATGACATCATAGTGGGGACCAACCCTAAGGATAAGGCTGGGAACCAGGAGGCCCAT
The DNA here is from genome assembly GCA_022478985.1 of Massospora cicadina. NCBI lineage: Eukaryota > Fungi > Entomophthoromycota > Entomophthoromycetes > Entomophthorales > Entomophthoraceae > Massospora > Massospora cicadina. Next base: position 11,717 of record JAKSZP010009795.1, read on the forward strand.
AAGGTGAAGCTACAGGTCTCCCTGACCTCAGGCATACACTAGACTGACACTGGGTACAGGCTAAATATGCCCAGGTTGGTACTAGTGAGGTGCCAAATGCCCAGTCCCTTACATCAGCCCAGGAATTAAAATTGATGGTTTACATAATTAATGCAGATGGTTCCATTTGGGTAGTCAAGGAACAGGGTTTTGAAACCCATTCCATTTATAAAATGATGCATTTGGGTTAGATTAACTTCAATTGATTACTCGAGTGAAGTCAGTTTTGGTGCTTTCTACCAATTCAGATGGTAGCCTTTGCCTATTGGTGGTTCAGTGCTTGGGCCACTTCAGTGAACCCTGTATTTCCCTGACATAGCTCAATTCTGTTACCCATGACCAACACTCCTTGTTGGTTGACTTCCAATAAACATTTTCCCATTTTTCCCATTTTTCTTATGTTATCTCTAGCAAAGCTGTGTGCAGACCTCCCTGAGGAGGTCTTGTGCTACATTAACCACATTATTCTAAATGCAATTAAATTTTCAACTTGTGCACCGTTAGGTCACCCAGGTTCCCTCCAACCTGGGATGTTTACCCCTTTCCCTTTGTGCACCGCATCATTTTTGGTGGGTTATTTGCTACCATGATCACACTTTTCTTCATAAGTAACTATTGTTTCAGCACCTTCTGCTGGGCTCTAGTCACTTTCAAACTAACAGCTAGTTTCCAGGCATTGGCTTGGTGCACCGAGCACTACCACACTGGGAACAAGAGAGTTATAGACACTATCCTTACAGTGGTAGTGGGTTGGATGGACATGTGCAATGTGGAGTGCTAAGTTCTTCAGAGGCAAAATGGACAGTAGAGTTTGGTGAGCTATTCAAACATATCTGAACACAATTTCTGCAGGGCATAAAATGTCAGGTGGTGGAGCAACACTGCCCCACATTAGAGCAGCAGGCAATGGTGCCATAGACATTAATTAAAATTAGCAGCATGACAAATTGATAGTGGTTTTGAATTTACTTTCAGATTGAATTTACTTGAAAAGTTGTTTGAGCAGAAAGAAAATTTTTACTTTTTTAGAAACATATTTACTAATAATTAAAAAAGAAATCTAATCTACAATAACAAAGTAATTATACATATTAAAATGTTATATCAGTTCAGAGTCAGCTTTGAAGTTTTTTCTAAGCTAGTAAATGTTAATAATTTACTAAGCTTTAGGGAAAGATGTTGAAAACTTTGACAAAAAGCATTTCTAAGTTAGTTTACAAAGTTATACAAAGAAGAGGCGCTTTTATAATCAGTGGGTAGATGTTTAAATATGTTGGAAAGAGCTTTTAAGTGCCATAATCATTTTCTTTTACAATTTATGACCATTTAAAAATCTCGTTTTTTTGGTGTGGGTGTTATCTCTAAGTGAGAAGTGAGAATGATAAAGTGTTGGTATTTATCTTACACTTTGCTAAAATAAATTGACTTTGTTTTTGCTTATCATGATAAAGAGGAAAATTTCAAAACTCTGATAAACTTGATGAATACTAAGCCAGTTTGGTATTGGCGTAAAGATCTGTGATATCAGCATGATTTTAAAACTGCTTTTTTAATAAAGTACATATTCAAGGTTTCAAATGAACATTCCTTATATAGTTGAAAGGTATACAATTGATATAGAGATATAATTAATTTTATGGTAAAAGTAAAATTATAAATTTCTCTCATAATTTGAATCCAGTTTGCAATTCTAGTAATTATAAGACATCAAAATTATCTAAATTAGTGAATAATAGGCTAATTGATGAAACAAATGCTATAATTAGAGGGGAGGTTTTTGAACTAGAGCACAAAATTTTTCCTATCAAATATTTTCAATTATGTGTATATTTAGGTTATCCTATTCATCAAGTTTCATAGAAACAAAAAAATGTTTTAAGATAATATTTGGTTAAAGGACCACCTAGTGCTAAAAAGATAATATTTAGTTAAAAGTACTGAATTGATATAATTTATTGGCTATATAGGATTTATAAATAAAATCAAACTAGATAACAACATTCGTTAATACTAGATCTAAGAAAAGATTAGTTAGGATACAAAATGTTGGTACTTAAGCTGTATTATTTTTAGTACTAGATGGTCCCAAGGTACTTAAGCTGTATTGCTCTAAGCTTTCTTTGGGATATTGGTTGGCTTGGATGTCGCGGTTGCTCTTTTAAACGCCGCATTAAAACTGTTGGCAATGTTTTGAGATCCGGTGACCATGTTTCCTACGCCAGTGCCTAAAAAGCTGCCGGCGTTCAATGATGCACTTTGGCCAAATAAACCTTGGAGTTGACATTGTATTATAGGAGTAAGGAGAGAAATGTAGATAAACTTCATATTACCATTAAATCCAAAATTGACATTTTTATACTAATCTGTCCGTTAGGAAAAAACGTAAAATTGTATAGATGAGATCGGAGCTATCTAATGAGGTAAAAACGTTTCTAACTACTAACGAGTTTTGAGCTTTAGGGGTTTCAAATCTAAAACGGATAGCCAAAGACCACATTTTATAATAATAAGTTTATAGTCAAAAAACTAAAACCAAATTAAAATTACTAATTAATTCGAGTTCTATGATGATGTACTAAATAATGGATAATTTTATCTAAAAGCTATAATATACATAAAAGCTAATTCTCGTCATCGTATCTCTAAACCACATAATCTAGGAATTTGAAATTTGGCATGGAGGTTCTTAGTTCATTTGCACCTACTACGGAACCATTTAAAATCTATATACTTTTTATATACCATTTTTTTTCAATTTCAAATTTTGCATTTCAATTTCAACATTTTACACTTCAATAACAACATTTTGCATTTCGATTTCAACATTTTGCATTTCTATTTTATTCGAGGTGGGCCGACCTGGGGATGATACCGCACCGATTAATGGAAAAATCGAATGAATGGAAAAGGAGGATAAAATCCGGAAAACCTCCACGCGTGGCGTATGATAGGCCAGGAACTCCATAGACCGCCTTTGCTATTCGCTATCTCAGTTCGGGCATTGGTGCGCAATGCCAACACAATCATAATTGTCCCCTACCCAGTTCCAGTACCGGAATCGAACTCGGGGAGGCAGCGGTAGAGGTCCCTCTCTACCACTTGGGTATCCTCCCCTAACATTTTACATTTCAATTTCAACATTTTATACTTCAACTTCAACATTTTATATTCTAATATCAACGCAACTTATTGTGATAGTTTTATTTTATTATTCCTGCTGAAATAGTGCAAGCAGATTATTACCTAATATTTTTTCATATTTAAAAAATATTTGTATATCCTTTAGATCAAATTATAATCTACCAAAAGAAAACACTAATGCTGAGGAAATCAATGAGTTTTTAGCTAGAACTAGATATGATACAATCACAAAACTAAAAATATTAAAATTGAATTATAAAATATTAATTTCAAACATAACATATTGAAGTTGAAGTATAAAATATTAAAATTGAAGTATAATATCAAAATTAAAATATGAAATGTTGAAATTGAAGTGTAAAATGTTGAAATCGAAATGTAAATTTGAAGTTGAAATTGCAATGCAAAATGTTAAAATTGAAATGCAAAATACAAAATGTTGAAATTGAAATTAAAATGGTATATATAACACCATTTTAATTTCAAACTGATAACTTCTATCATAAAAACAGTTCAAATTTGTAAATCATATGAAAATATTATTTTTCCAAAGCCAAAAATACCTACATACATAAAATTTGGCATGTATATGCCTCTTGGGTATTATGTTCTTGGGTATTTAAGAGTTTTTGAAGATAAAAATCTGACTACAAAATTATGAAAAAATATAAATCTACTAGCATCCAGATACCCGTGCTTTGCTACAGTGTTTATAGCATACCGGATGATTCTAAATTATGTTTTTACTAGCATTCATTACCCGTGCTTCGCTACGGCGTCTATAGAGTTTCAGATATTCAAATTTATTAATTTAGATTTTATATTATAGATAAACAATAACCACTCAGCCAAATCTAATTGCTCAATTGAATCAACCAAAAACCGCCAACCAATCAGCTAAACCTAACTGAACTCATCAAATCAACAATAACTAATCACCCCTCAAAACTAAACTGTGTCCTATCGATTCAAACAAAAGCCATCAACCACTCGGCCAAACAAAATAAACCTATGAATCAATCAAATAACACCAAACTGCTACCCAAAACATCTCTATATTTAAAATCATTGTGTACGTGACATGTCTTCCAAACTATTAAATCAACTTCTACTTAACTTGCCAAAAGTATTTATTAATTAGGGGAACCAAATTAGGCAGGTTTTTTAAAATTATAAAAATCTAACATCCAGATACCCGTGCTTCGCTACGGTATTTAAAGTTTATCAGATGATAGCTCATACTGACAGCCTATAGGCCGTGCCAGCGCTATTCTCAAGCCACTCGGACTAACGGCTTCGCTGTTGCCCTCGTGGCTGGTGAGCTGATTATCCTAACTTTACTTAACCCTTTCACTGATTTCAAAAAAACTCCTCTATTTTTTAGCCCTTAACTTTTGCAAAAATTTCTTGGCCGATGTTCACACTTTTTGTAATCATTTTGGTCCTTGTCTGTAACATGAATATTAATTAAATTTTGAAATAAATATATGTAAATCTCACCATCTAGTACTAAAAAAATATATATGTAAATCTCATTTTTTGGATGCGTATATGTGTTTTTAGATTTACACCACCCCTCTTTTTGGACGCATATGTGTCAAATCATCGAAAGGGTTAATCTACTTAAAACTCTAATACTATTTTTGTTTAGTTTCGGGTGAGCAATTTGGTGAATTTTTTGATAATATTCGCCAATTCTCAACCACTCGCCCAGATTGAATGAACCTATCAGACTCGATAGTTTCAGATTCGATATTATTCGCCAATTCTCACCCATTCACCCAAATAGATTGAACTTATCAGACTCGAAGGTTTCAGATGTCAGTCAGTGAATGTGTTTTATTAACCTTGGTATAATTAACATTTCTTAATTAAATCATCTAGTACTAAAATGTTTAAGTTGTTGAAGTGATTTTAGCACTTATCGTTGGTACTAGAAAACTCCAGCATCGTGATACTTGAAAATTAATAAACAGGCCAACAATATGGGTAAAATTGAGTTTTATACGAGGGTTATTCGGAAAGTAAAGTCCGATTCCTTATAAAAAATACGAGGGTTATTCGGACCTTTTTTCGAATAACCCTCGTAAATATTAAAATTACTTTTTAAATAAGCATGTTGGAGGGTTTTATAAAATTAAGTAAAATCGATTTATTTGTATAAAAAATCATAGGTGTAAAGTTCGGTTTAAGTTGATCTTCTGGAAGCTTCTCTGAAAACTCTTAAAACTTTTCTGGGAGTATTTATGAACGTTTTTGCGAGCTTTTCCGATGTTCTTTTTTTATATTTGGTGGATGGCACTTTATTGGGATTGAACTTCAAGTCGAAATACCCGGACTCTTGTTCATATCCTTTTTTTTTACCTTCCTTGTTTTCCTTAATACGGATTTGATATCTTCCACTGGTAATATTCTTGAACTTATTGGCTAATGACTTGGCATCAATCCAGTAGCAGCTACAGTTTTGGACGATGGGTGCGAATTTGAGTTGGAGCAAGTACTTATGATAGTTACCGACGAGGTACACCGTGGCAAGTCCCACCTGATCCTTCTTCCGCTTGGCAATCTCTGTGTACGGGAACTGAGCGCTGCTCTGTTGTCCAGGCTGAGGGTTCGAGTAGAGAGTTGTGTAGACATCCGAAACGGTCGACATAGCATTCGGGTAGGAGTTGAAGTAGAATGGGATGTGTCCGCCTGAGTAGTCCTTGGCTAAAACTGACCCCAAAACACCAAGCAGCTTCCAACCAAATAATCCCATGTTAATCAAGGGTTTACGTCGCAACCCTTTTATATTAAATTATTACATGTCAACTGAGCCCAAATCACTTTAAATTGATTATTATCGATGCGCATATTGAGGCGCACATTTATTAAGATCATTTGATATATCTCGTTGGGTTACATCACGATGCGCTTAAGCTAACAGCTATTCTAAAATTTTGCCTCGGTTCCTGTTGGTAAATCCAAATTAAGCCCAATGGTGCATCTAATCTGAATCTAAATAAGGCAGAATGGTTTCATTGGCTAGCCCATTAATTAAACCACCAGCCTCAAAATCCATTAATCGGTTTCAATTGTCATTCAAAATCCAACAATCGTTTCTCAATTCGAATCCTTAGGTAGCTAAAAGCTTGAATTATCTATAAGGCCAGCTTTAAACCCTAAAATTGATAATGAAATGTTGGGCATAGTTTATCTAATATTAAATAGTCTTTATACAATCATTTATCTCTCTATATATAAAAGCAAATGTGTATGTGTGTGTGTGCGCGCGATGCCCAGTCAAAACTAGAGCATGTAGAGCTCTGAAAATTTGGCTATAGGTGGACGGGAGGGGGTCCGTGTGCACCTCGAAGCCCGATTTTTAATTTTCATAGTAAAATAAAAAGTTTTATATGTAACAAGTGAAAATTTTATGTTTTAATGGAAATCGGTATATTGTTACGGCCGAGAAGTTTGATGTTCGGTTGATTCGGTAGTTTAAGTGTGTTTGTCGAGCGGTTGGTGGGTTTGTGTTGATTAATAAGCTTAACGGTTTAAATAAAGTTAGTGATTGGTTGATTTGATAAATTGATTGGCTTTGGTAAGTGGTTGGTGATTTTGGTTGTTTCGATACATTTAGTTTTGGTTTACGAAGCGGTTGGTAATTAGTTGATTTTTAATCTAATGGTTTTAGCTAAGTGGTTTAGTGGTTTAGTTAATTCGATAGGTTTAATTGGGTATGGCTGAATGGTTGGTAAATTTATATTGATTCAGTATAATTTGATTACTTAATTTTATCGATAACCATCTACAAATATAAAAATTATGAGATTATCAGATGAACTTTAAGCCCACAAACAAATCTGTGTTAAACTTAGTATCAACAAGAATTAATCTTAAATTTTATTTACAAAAGAACCAGTATGTTAATTTGTTTATATAGATGCATTATCTCGAGCAAATAACCAAAAAATCACCAAACTTGGCACAAGTATTCTATAAAGTTTGGGAACGGAATGCTAATATGTAATTGTTTAATATAATCATATAAATTCAAACATCAGTTCTATATAAGATCTAGAACGTATATTTCTAATGGTAATTATATATCAATTTGGCTGTGTATTTTCATATTCATTTAATTCGATTTTTTCATAGGTTTTGATAAGGGTTGGTAGTTTTTGGCTGTTTTGTAAATTCATAAATTGGTTTTGCTGAGTGGTGGTTTATTTTTTGGTTTATTCGATAGGCTCAATAGTTTCAGGTAAGTGATTGATATTTAGTTAATTTGGCAGGCTTAATAGATTTTAGCTAAGTGGTTGGAGGATGGAATTTTTAATATTTAATTGTTTCTGAACTTATTGATAGCTATCTACCAATATAAAGGCTAAAATAAATTAAAATCTGATGATTTGATGGGTTTATTTTATTTGGCCGAGTGGTTGATGGTTTTGGTCGAATCGATAGGATACAGTTTAGCTTTGGGGGTGATTAGTTATTAGTTGATTTGATAAGTAGTTAGTTTTAGCTGAGTGGTTGGTGGTTTTGGTTGCTTCGATTGAGCAATTAAATTTGGCCGAGTAGTTATTGCTTAACTATATAAAATCTAAATTAATCAATTCGAATCACCTGAAATTCTATAGGCACCGTAGCGAAGCACGGCAACTCCGCTAGTTTTATAATTTTGAAGCAATCAAGCAAAGTGATTTATCCACCTTTTTCATTTTTAAGCGATTTGCGGTTGAGCTCATGGCATTTATCGCATGCCAGACACTGCAGCTTGCATATGGCATCTAATTAATCAAGTTCTTATCCATTTATTGGTTTGCATGTCCCGATACTGGAACCATCTTTATAGGGAGGGTTGACTTAACACCCGAATTTGTATATAAATTTAATTAAACCATTTGGAATGCCAAATCTAACTAGAAAGTTGCTTAACTCTTACTTATCTCCATAAAGTACAGCTATAATTGTCGGAAACTATTCAATCAATACATTTGGTGCATGGGTCACCGGTTACTATGCTTAGATCAAACTGGTCTAGAAAAGCGTGAGTCACCTTAAATCGGGGGCGCTCATGTGTAACAGCATCTGATTTCAAATTCTGTTTCAATGGCACGGATGAATTAATGGAGGTGCAGCACATTCAACCCTTAGAATCCAAGATTTTTCAATATTTCAGACCACCACTCAGAATTCTACAATGTCGAGTCCATTTCTTTAAATGGCCATTAAATTGCAGATCTAATTTCCTTAATATTGACTAATATTTTCTACCATATCGTTATTGCAAGGTATGAGGTCAGATAAAAACTCAGCTAACCTAATCCTTTTTTAGTACTAGATGGTCCGTCAGCTAACCTAATCCTTGCCATTCAACTCAGAGCTTAGATTGTAAATCACTTTTTGTAAATTTCAATAACTTACCTACCGAGTTGCTTGATTCAATTTAAAGCAATGAAAGTTACTTCAAATATTATTTTAAAAGGATAAATGGAAGTACTATATTTATATTAAATCGGGTAAAGCTAAAATCTTGAACTCAACTCCAACGATGTTATATAGATACTAAAGTAGGCACTTCTAGAAAATGCTTTTGATATTGATGCACATACAAAAGCGATGCAAAATGTACCTGTCCCAAAGTTAATCAGCCCTGTTACTTGGTTTATTTAAACCAAAATCACTTAGATTAGCTAAAAATATTTTTCCAGTTATAAAAGCTTATAGAATGATCACTCATTAAGATTTTTTGGCTATCAGCTGACCATTCAGCTGGTTCCCAAAGCCAGCCCTGCACCTACCTATAAAATACTACAAGGTAGAAGTTTGCCTTTCTTATTTGTCAAACTATATCCTAAGCCAACCAACTGCTACACCATTAACTAGATTAGCCAAGGATAACCTTTCACATGGTATTTTATTACTATCAGTTATACAATAATTGATCTAAGGAAAAATGCTGTTGCAAGATCTTTTTCCTCCATGTAAGCATCACTTTTATAAAAGATAATCAAATAGATTCAACCAACCAAATTTATCTTAATTGTTTCAGCTAATCAGGATTTTCTGGATGGCAGCTAGGTGTGAAAAGGCTGAGCTTCCATTCAGAGAGTTTAAAACCCAGTGTGTAGGAATTCAGCCTGGTTGAGCTCACTTGTGCTATGCTCTGGATCCCACAAAAGCTTTAATAAAATTTATAAAATAAACACTAATAAAAACTTGTTTTTTATAAGGTTTTTATTAGGAGTGTGGGGTAGTAACTGAAAAATGATCCCCTTGATATCTGCCCAATCCATATTTAAACTGATTTTGAGGGTTGGGGGGAATTTGAGGATAGTTTTGGAATAGCTTTAATGCTTTCAAATTAGGTAATATAGGTTTCACTCCTATCAGATTGTGGGGAAAGTGAGTTAATTTTTGATAAAATGAAGGTTGGGGGTTTGGGATCTAGTACTAAAAAAAGGTTGGGGGTTTGGGGCAGAATATGCCTATGTGGTAATGTTTTGATGTATTTTACCCAATCACCATTGGATAAAATACTTTCACCTTGGGGGACCTCCACCACCCCTATAAAAGGGGTGATCTCTGCGAAGGTTCTTGGAAGGACCTAGTTGTGGATGGGGGTATGCCTTCTGATAGTCGCCCCATGGTCCATTGCAGGATTTGAGAAATCTGATTGCTAGAGTTTATATTAGCTACCCATACAGGTTTCAAACCAGTGTTACCCCAATCAATGGGGTTCCACTGAGAATTGGCCAGGGTCTTTTGGCCAATATCCTTGACATTCTCATTAAACTTGCTCTTAATAGCATCAGAAAATTGCAAATGGCCAACATTTCTCTTTTTTGGCTGAACTTGACCTAATATATTCTTATTTTTCAGATGCAAAGGCAAATGTCTGATATCACCCCCCTCAAGAATATTGGGAGGTAAGTAGGGCTCAAGTAAACAGCCATATATACAATTGATGGTAGTACCAGTAGCTAGAAACTTAATAGAATACTCATTTCCTCTCTTGTATGTGACAGTGAAGGGACCCTCCCAAGTTATTCCAAGCATACCACTTCTAGGAATGATACAGTTATGGTAATATAATACCATGTTGGACACTTGAAATGTAGGTAGGGGGTTCTGAGCTCATTGGCCGCCTGGCCTTCTTTAATCACAGTTTTTGCTAAATTGGTCATTGCCTCAGATTGGAGTTGAAAGATGCGCTGAGCCAATCTTCTCATGACCTTCTTGGGTTCCTCAACTCTAGAGAAAAATCCATCTTTGAATAAGTGGGCAGGTATTCCTGGTTCTCACCCATACAAGACATGGAAAGGGGACATTTTCAAAACCCAGTGATAACTAATTTGGTAGGCCATAAGAGCACTGGGTAGGAATTGATCCCAGTGAAGTGGATCAGATGAGACCATTTTATGTAGAATGGATACCAAGGTACCATTTTCTCTTTCCATGGTCCCATTAGTAGAGGGATTATATGGAGCTGAGAAAAGTTGTTGGGCTCCCATGGATGTGGCCAGGATTTTAACTACTCTGGAGGTGAAATTTTTACCATTATTGCAGAGTAATACTTGGGGACAGCCATGTCGAGTGAAAATGTTTTGATGTAAAAACATGGCTGTGGCCTTAGCCATTTGAGCAGGGAGAGCTATGGCTTCCACCCACTTAGTAAAATAGTCAATAGCTAATAGGATGAATTTGTTTTCACTAGTAGACTGAGGAAGGGGACCTACTACAACCAAACTGATGGTATGAAATGGTTGTTGAAGGGTAGTGGGTTGATATTTTATCTAGTCTTGAAACCAGATTGTTTCTTACATGTAAGGCAAGTTTCCAAGACGTAAACAATAGCTTCCATCATGCCATCCCAATAGTATTGATCCTTGATCCACTCATAAATTTTCTTTGCCCCTCTATAAACTAGGGTAGAGTGAGCTTTTAGGATAGCAGGTAAATGTTCTGATGGCTGAAGGTAAGGCAGCCATTTTTCTCCACCTGCTTATACAACTCTCCATTTTCCACTTTGTTATTATGGGAGTGTTAGGCTAACATTTTCTGTACAGGCTCATCCTCATCCTCCCAGTCATCAGGGGTCATTAAGAGGTCATGCAGCCTCTCTGACTCACTATTATCCAAGTAAAGGACTGGTAGCCAAGTCAACCCATCAACATTCAAGTGATGGGCTCCAGCACGGTGTTCAATTTTCATATTGTAAGGCTGGAGCTTTAGAGCCCAGAGAGCTAGCTGACCAGTAGGATCCTTCATATTCTGTAACCACTTTAGGGATGCATGGTCTGTAACTACAGTGAAGGTGATTCCATATAGAAAAGGGAGGTAGTGCTTTACAGCTAACAGAACAGCAAGGCACTCATTCTCTGTTACACTGTAGTTGCATTCCACCTTTGACAGCATCTTACTAAAATAGGATACAGGATGATCTACACCGTTTTCATCTAATTAGGCTAAGATGGCCCCAACGGCATAGTCCAAGGCATCAGTGAACAAGATGAAAGTTTTATTATAATCCAGATGCTGTAGGATAGTACGTTGTTGTAATAGTTGCTTCATCATCTCAAAAGCGGCCTTTTGTTCAGCACCCCAATAGAAAAGGGTATCCTTGGTTAATAGCTGGACAAGGGGCTCAATGAGTTGGGCGAACTTAGGGATGAACTGATGGTAATACCCCATCATCCCTAGAAATACTTGAATATCTTGTAGATTTTTAGGAGGTGGCATTTTTGAGATGGCTTCAATCTTGTCCTGCATGAGTTGAATTCCTTCTTGGGAAATGGAGTGGCCAAGAAAATCCCATTTCCTTTGGAAGAAGGTACACTTCAAGGGCTTCAACTTATTATTAGACTTATGCAACTGTTGAAATACCTCCTTCAAGTGATCAAAATGTTTGTTGAAGGTTTTAGAGAACACCATGATGTCATAAAGATAGATGATGACACAAGTTAACTTGAGGTCCTTCAAGCTATGATCCATTGCACGCTGGAAAGAGGCAGGGGCGTTGCACAACCCTTGGGGTAATCATGTGGGTTGGAAGAGACCTTCACTACAAATAAGAGCGCTTTCTCCTGATCTTGAGGAGAAAGGATCATTTGCCAATAGCCACTGGCCAAGTACATGGCGGAGAAGAAGTTAGAGCCGGAGAGTTGGGACAGGGAGTCATCAATGCGAGGGATAGGATAGCTATCCTTCTTAGTGAGGCTATTCAACCTATGGTAATCCATAAATATCTGATGACCTCCGTTTTTCTTTTTAATTAGTAAGAGAGGTAAAGACCAAGGGCTTTGTGAAGGAACAAGTAACTCCGCGTCTAATAACTTCTGGAGCTCCGTCCTTATCTGTTGCCCCTCCATCTTTGACTTTTGATAAGGTTTGGACCTTATAGGCTGGCATCACCCACATCAATGGAGTGGCACCAGCCCTTCATTTGGCCATAATCAGTATCTGATTTGGAGAATATGTCACTGTATTTGTCTAACAAGGTATGAACTTTTTTCAACATCTCTGGGGTCAGCTTATCCAAAATATGAACATTGGGCAAGGCGCACACCATGTTGTCCATGTGTAAGTCCAAATCTGCCATAGAGCCAACGGAGTGGACATGCTCAATGTATTCTACCAAGAGTAGGAAACCTCTGCCAATCTCCTGGTGTTTCCATATAATCATGTCCTTTCCCATGAGGTTCCCTAGTAGAATGGTAATTGGTCTCTGGTAAGCGGGGTCTAGTATCCCAGGCAATACCTGAGGCTCAAGAGGGCTAACGCCCTCAATACTTATGAGGTGCAATAAGCAATGATGTGGGATTTGTAGTGTTATTTTAGTGTCAACCACTCTTTGTTCCCCAGGCTTAATCAAGATCTCATCTGCAGCTAGAAAAGGATACCATCCCCAGTATACACTGAATCAGGTAATTTCTTTGTGTTGCGCCCAGAAGTGGAATATGCAAGGTTATGGCTGAAAAAGGGCATTTGTCCAGGCAAGAGTATTTGTGCTTGCTGGGTTCTTTATAGGATAAGACTAAAGGTACCTTAGAGTTGAGTAATGAGAGGACCCCTTGCTTCAGGTTGTTTACTTTTTCATACTCAATGATAAATTGAGTGCTGATGAGCATATCATATGCGTTGTTGTTCAAAGCCACAGCAGGGGCTGATAAGATAAGTTTTCAATTTGAATGGGAAGGGAAGAGTATGCCCCATTATCATGGATATTGTTGAGGCCAGAGGTTTCAAAACCTTGCGTGTATTCCAAGTCTGGCGCTAGCTTTATCTTCTTAATAAGCTTAGTGGAAATCACGTTGACTGGTGAGCCAGTGTCCAGGGTGGCCAGTATTTAAATCTTTTGAATGACCACTCCAATCTTAGTGAGCGTTCCTCCAAATTTGGGTGACAAAGCCAAGACCTCCTTGAGCTGGAAGGTGGAGGTTAGCTTTTTAGCGGTCTCAGGGTATTTATCCATGATGGATTTTATAGGATGAACCCGCTGAAGGGGAGTATCAAGCCAGCTAAGAATTGGTTTCCATCGCTGGCAGTATCAATAACTTTTGGACACCCCTAGTATTTAGCTGAGGTATGTTTCCTCAGGTATGGTGGTCTCATCTACTCATCCAGCGTTCAAATGATCAGGTACATCTATTTCCGCAGGGGCTCACAATATGTAATAACCAACGTCATAATAACCTCCCTCAGATTCATCCTCATGGGTATTCTCAACAACTGGAAAGGCCACGATGGAGGTAGGAGAGATGGACACAGGAGATTGAATAGCCTTAGGGCGCGCATTTACCAGCTTAACTGGAGGGGTAGGCACAGCAGCTTTAGTGAGCTTGTGCGGGCATGTGGTAGTTACTACGTTACAGGGCTTTGAGTCATATGAAGAAGTGATAACCTTTTTGAGTTGTACTGAGTGAGCAGGGTTAGTAGGGAGGATAGTTACAGGTGAGCTCACTCCCAACTTGGCGACATTTGTTTTGGCACATAATTGGAATTTGGCCACTTCTACCAAAGCCTCTTTAATATTGCATATGTTTTTGAAGTGGTGTTTCACTGAGATGATATGTCAGTCTAAAGAAGGCTGAGACACTAACCCAGTTAACAAGGCGGCGATAGCATCATTGTTAAAATCTTAGGCTGGTTTGGTTGCACGCTTCTTGCCCTAGATTTCAACTGCACAGATTTGTGGATCCTTGCGTTGATTATTTGATAAAAATTGATAGACTGGGGCAATAATAGTATGAAGACTATTATTATTTTTGATTGCCCAAAAGCCACATTGAGAGTATTGTCCAACGCTAGACAGGTGCTTCTTCATTTTGAAGATGTTCTTGTAAAGGTAGGAACACTTTCCCTATTTTCTTTTCGCAGAGCCAAGCGGAGATTTTGATAAAACCAACTTAAGGATATCTGATCCTTGCATTCTTCTCTTAAGAGTAATGTTTAGACAACCAATGTTAAAACAATTAAGTTATTATCAGTTTGTTTCTGCTTTTATTAGGGAATAATTTGGGGGTTTTATAGTTAGAATTGACACACAACTTTTCAGTTGTCCGCTGGGAAATTATTTTGTGCTCCTATGCTGGTTTGATGCTCAGTGTTAGGCACCAAATCTCGTTGGGTACCATTACCTTGGGTTTCTTAGGCAGCATAATCCTTGGGTGTTCAGCGACCAAACAATTGGTATTAGGGACTCAAAACCAATTGTTTCAGCTGATGACGATTTTACTCTTCCTCCAGCGTTTGAACGTTTTGGTGGTTTCTGATGACTCCAATCTGTTCCACTCTGAACAATTCCCTACAAATATAACTATTGGGTGTTCTTCCCATATTGAATTATTGTTTGATTTTGTTGGGGATGATGCTCGACAAAATTCTCATCTGTCAGTGGCCTCAAATATCATCAGGGATGATGCCTGATGATAATTTCATTAGTTGGCGGCCTCAAATATCATTGGGGATGATGCCTGACAATAATCCCATCAATCAGCTGCTGTTGCTGATCCTATATGATTATAATTTTGATCATTGGATCTATTAATTTGTTAAAAGGTTAAATTATGTGGTCATCTGAAATTCTGGCATATACCCCCTCTTGACCAAATATTCAATGGAAGATAGAACCCTCGGGGATATAAGACACCTTAGCTTGAGCTCATATTTGGTTTATCATATCTCTATGTCCTCAGCGGAGTGAAGGTCTGTCTGCACTCAACGCCCATATGCTCTGCTCAGTTTGATGACTTCATATCCTTGGTTGCTACCCATTGCCACCTCTTCCTAAGCATGGTTACCATGACATCATGCCATGCCAGTCCCATCTTCACATCATTTGCTGAAAGATCAACCAGTCCACCTGTACAAACCCCAGGACAGGTCTCATTGGCACTTTGCTACCTGTACAAACCCCAGAACTGGTTTCCAACATCTTGTTGATAGGGACTATTCCAGTGGATCTAGTTTTAGCCTATCCTTATCCTGCCAAACGTTCAGGTCTTGTGCCCATCCCTATCTCTTCCTTCCTCCACGCTCAGTAGGTGGGAATATCACTAGATGCATCACTGCTCAAATTAAAATTGGGTTTAGTATTTTTTTACTTTTTCTATTTTTATGCATCTTTTTTATATATTTTTTATTATTTTTTCAAGTTTTTTTCATTATTTATTTATTTATTTATTTCTTTAAGTCCAATACATTAAGTATTTTGCATGGACTCTATTGACTATGTGACCATCCTCAGTATTATTGATTGTATAGTCATCATTTGCCAACTTGACGATAATTTTGAATGGTCCCATCCATAGGGCGTCCAACTTATTTTTCCTCCTGAACCCATGGGTATCACAATATGCTACCCTATTGCCCACATTGTATTCTTTCAACGTAGGTCAATTCTGGTCATCCATTTCTTTGCATTGATTCTTTTTCTAAATTGTTGTCTCAAATGCCCAAGATTGTAATTCAATCAGGATATTGGCCAGTTGGGTTGATAATGTTCAGCATTCATTCCTGAAGATGGCTCTACTGTTGGGACCATCTAGTACTAAAAAAAAGATGGCTCTACTTCTGAATACAATATTGGTGATAATGCAGCTTTTCACCCGTATAACAATTCAAACGGCGTTTTATAAGTTGCCAAATGGTAACTGATATTATAAGCAAATGTGACTAAACTCAGATATGCTCCCCCAAGTGGAAGTTTTCCCCGCAACCAATTTTTGTAATGTTGAGGCTAGAGTTGCATTCACTCTTTCCACCATTCCATTTGTTTCTAGACGATAGAAACAGATACAACAAAGTGGATTCCCATTAATTTATTTAGCCTAGGAATCACATGTGAAGTAAAATTGGTTCCTTTGTCACTGAGCTTAACTTGAGGGCAACTATGCTAATAGATCACTTGGTCAAGTATAAACTTCGCCGTACTCATTGCATCTACTTTACTGAAGGCTTTCATCTTGACCCATCAGGGTAAATGGTATATTGTGATGATTATATACTTCACTCCTCTAGTGCTGATACTCAATAGTCCCATAATGTCTATGGACACCGTGTGCCATGCAAAACCAGAGCGTACTAGCTAGTACCCTATGATGTTCTTGTGCAGCTTGTGAAGTTGACATTCCACACAACAGGCTAGATAATCTGCAACATCATAGTTGATTGATTCCCAGTAATAATACTGGTGGATATGATCCACTGTTTTCTTTAGGCCACCATGTCTGATGACCTTATGAGTGGCTCAAATGATTTCTGCTCGTTCCAATGGTTTTGGAAATAAAACCCATTTTCCTTTGATCATTTTTTATAATTGATTGTTTTTAAATTTGATATTTTACATGGCCTTTCATAATGCATTCCAAATTTATTGGGGTTCATCCCCAATATCTCCTTTGATCATCCGCTGAAAAAGTGCATCAGCCTGAGGATAGATCACATTAACAACTGGTAATTGAGACAATCCATTGGTATTCTGATGTATCACTCCAGCCCTGTGGATAATTTTAAAATTGTAGGCTTGCAGTTTTAAAGCCCATCAGGCCAACCGGCCCTCTGGTTCCTTCAGGGTATGAAGCCAGCACAGGGATGAGTGGTCAGTTATGACTTTAAAGTGCATTCCATATATGTAGACTCAAAATTGTTTACAGGCATGGGCGACCACCAGACACTCTCACTCTGTTATGGTATAGTTTCTTTCCACTGGCAACAGTGTTCTGCTCACATAGGCTACTGGATGTTCATCCCCATTGTCATCTAATTGACTTAGTACGTCTCCAATCACTGTTAATGAGGCATCCACTTGAATTATGAATTTCCAACTAAAATTCAGATATTTCAACACTGGGCTGCTCATGAGATATTTTCAGAGCTTATCAAACAGATTCTGTGCCTCTTCATTCCACACAAATCCCTTTTTTGATCCTTGAGTAGGTGAAATAAAGGTTCAGTGATTCCAGCGAAGTCTTTGATGAATCAGTGATAGTACCCAACCATTCCCAAAAAGACTTGAGTATCCCAAACACTTTTCAAGATTGACATCTGCTCAATAGCTTCTATTTTTTGGGTTGCAGTTGTAATTCGTTAGAGTTTATAACAAACCCTAAGTATTTGTGCTCTTTTTTGAAAAAATGTCATTTTCTCAGCTTAATTTTTGATCCGCTGTTGCCAACCACTAGAAAACTTCCTCCAGATGCTCCAAATGACTTGTGAAGGTCCTGCTGAAGACATTGATATTGTCTAAGTATACTAGCATGCAGGATAGCTTCAGATCACTAAGTATTGAATCCATAGCATGCTGAAAAGTCGCCAGCGCATTGCATAATCCTTGGGGCATTCTGGTCAGCTGGTATAATCCTTGTGCGGTAATTATCACACATTTTTCCTGATCTTCTTTTTGGCAAATCAATTTGATAATAGCCTGAAATCAGGTCCATAGCTGAAAAGTATTTTGCCTCCCCCAGGCGATCAAGTGCATCATCAATTTGGGGCAGCGGATAGGAGTCTTTTTTATTGATCTTGTTTAGTTGGCAATAGTTGATCACTACTCAATTTGATCCGTCCTTCTTTTTTACCAAAAGGATCAGACTCACCCATGGGCTCAATGATGGAATGGGTAACCCATGTTCTACTAACTTACTTATTTCATCACTGACCTCTGCTTCTGCTGCTCTTGACCTATAAACAGGTCTAATTCTTATTGGTTGATATTCTCCAGTATCAACTTTGTGGAGTACGTTTTTTGCACATCCTAAGTCATGATCATTCTGAGCGAATATCTCCTGATATTGTACAAAAAAACAGGGCACATACTCCTGCTGAATCTCAGTCAGATCAGCTAGTTGCTCATGATTCACTAATATGTTGACATTTTTGGTAACTTCTGCCAGCAATCCCATTTCAGAAAATGATCCAAACTAATGAAAAGTGTATATTTCCACTGTCAGAAACAAATGTAGAAATGCAATAGTCTGATTTTTTTTCAATTCTCATCAGCTTCTCTCCCAGATTGGCTACTATACTCATATCTCTTAATGACCTGGCATTAAGATTCTTGCGCAACCCACAGTTTGATCCTCAATTTTTCCCAGGAATTGATGATTTCCCCATATAGCTGTTCTGGAAGTTCCATTGTTAACCCAGTGTTAACTATGATTTGAGACCCTGGCGGAATAGTGTTTGCTGCATTTGTCATTAGAGGTATCTCATGATTCTCCATAATTTCTGTTGGCATTGGGTTCCATTTTCATCCGACTAGTTTATAGCAAATAAGTATAATACCATTACTATAAATTAAATTGACAAAATCATTCCTCTTTGTAAACTTTTCTCTCTCATTGCAAACACTTTTGCAACAAATTCAATTCAAGTCTAGGTAAAGTTTGATAATTTCATTGATGAGATTAGTTGGTGCCCAATGTCAGGGAGCAGTTGTGTAAGTCTCAGGGAACGTCCTCTAGGTGTTGATTGGGCCATTTTTCTGTTCCTGAGCAAGAAGGTACTGAAGAGGATGGTCATATTCCTCATTACTCAGGGCGATCTCGCTCACGTGGTAGATGAGCGCTGGGTAACAGCCCTTCCACTTTGGATCCCGCTTCTGGTACCCACACTCTCCTTGGCAGAACTGTTATGAGGAATTAGTAAAATCTGCACTGAGATTGCCAAAATGAAATTGATCACAACTAATTTTAGCAGCAATCATCCTGATGCTCAGATTTCAAATGGTCAAAAAGGTATGAAGACTGATCTATTGGCTGGAATGCCCAACAGTTGTGATTTGGTTAACATGATGATCAAAAAAACCTCCTCCCTCCCAAATCCGTTGGGCATCACCCCCGATGGGCAGGTAATAGCATTGGACACCATCGATGAGGTTTTGAAGCCTCCTGCCAGCAAATTGGGCATTGTGCCTGACACAATGCCACTGACCAAATGAACAGCCCAGCGACTGAACATGGGCAGGTTGGGTGTTCCGAACCCATTACCAACCAAATGGGTCCACCCATATGTGGGTTGATTTTGGGGGATTCCCACCACTTGTTGGGCCAAACGCCATCGCACCAACCATTGAAAATATAGCCAAGCTTTGATTTGGATGTTTGAGGTCAAACTGACAGCAACTTGGCCCACCACTGAATTTTGCGATGTCAGTTCCCAGGGAACTAACCTGCCCAAACCCAAATAATTCGCCACTTAGGTCAAACTTGTGGGACTCAATCCTGGCTTATTTTCCCTCCAAATTGATGACTATTTAATCAGTTGCATCACACTAAAAAGATTGTTGGTCAATTCTCCTTCCTTAAATTTTCCATTAAAACAACTTTCCCCAAAATCAGTTTTTATATGTTAAAAATTAAGCTGCCTTATCCGCCAATGCTCTTGTACCCCTTGGGGTTAATGGCCATGTCCATATAGCATTCTATTTTGTGCCTGTATGAGATTCTGGCTTACTGGCAGATATTGGTGGAACTCCCTTCCAGTTCCATATTCGTCATACCAGTAGCAGTGCCTCTGGCATTCTGGTTTGCCATTTGGGTGCTCTGGCATCTGGGCTGGCAGGCCAGTCTAATTATTACCTGCTGTTCTCCTGACAAGTTGGGCAAGTAAATTTAAGGGCACAGGTGTTAGCCCCACATCAACCAAATTTTTGTAAACGCCCTGGCAAGTCTGGCAGAATAGATAAAATTAGTAATAAAAACTGGCGGTTACCATTTCCCCAGAAATTTTGGCCTGGCAAGCGCGCTGCAACCAATTCATCAATATGCCACACTCCCAACCACTATTGTCAGTGGAACATGGGGTGCATGTGTTCCTGGATATACAGCAAATGGCGCTTTGGGAGACGTTTTGTGGAGAAGTACACACACATTTCCCAAATGTGGTGTATGTTGCATCCCACTCCATGCCACGTGGTTGGCTGGATCTTGGCTTCAAAAATAAGGAAGCAGCAGATGAAGCTGCAAAGGTGCAAGTAGTAGTGGACCTCCCAGATGGTCAACGGGTAGTTGAAACAAAGCGCACCCACTGGACTAAATTGAATCAAATTTTCGTGACTTTTGACTTCCTACCTACAATGTCAAGTGCACCATGCTAGAACACCACCTGAAGGCTGGGCTCGCCATATATGGAGAAATACAATTCTTCTAAATGCAGAACTTTACACTCGTGCTAAACCTGGTCATGGGCAAAGCTATTGCTGTTCTCACCCCATCTGTGGGGATAGCAGAGGATTTGACCCAAATCCCACACTGCTTATGTTGAAATCAATGGGCAAATCACCCATCCATTCAGGGTAACCGTGGATAGCGCGCCTCCCATCTGCACTTTCTGTCACACTTTTGGCCACAAGGCTCATACCTGCCCCTCCAAGGAGGGCATTACTCAAACTAAAATTCTCTTGGATGCAATGTGCGGTGCAGAAGCCCACTATGAACTGGCACTAGACACCAATGCAGCCTTCCCATGGGGAGCGCAAGGCTGCTACATTCTAGTGAAACCAGTGTCCCCACAAGAGCGGAAGAAGGCCAAACAGGCCCACAAGGCGGCAGCCAATGAGGCGGCCAAGACCGCGTCCATAATCACACCAGCCCAGCTCCAGGAAAACATTGAGACTTTCACGGTGAAAGCAGCTCATGAATCCCTCAACCAATTAGATTGGAACGCCCAAGCTGAAAACCCGATGGGTGAATCAGTTTTACCTGACCAATGCACCCAAGCATCAATTAGGACCAAGTTGCTCACCAATAATCCTGCTTAAATTCCACCTCCAAGCGTTGGTGCACTGCAAATGCACACACCGCAAAAAACTCGTTCCAAAGTGGGGAAAAAGCAGAAGGCAAAAGCCAACGTGAGCCTCACTGCTAAAGAAACCCACTCTGACACATACTCCATTGCACAGAACACCCATGCTGCAACGCAGCAATGTGCTGAAAAAGAGATGGCTGAAGGGCTCAGGTGCCCTTCCCCTCACACCTAAGGTGTGATGGGGGGAGCCTTTACTTTAGGGACGTTGAACATCACTGGACTCAAGGCCTCGCCATCCCAGGCTAGGAAACTGAGTTTTTTACAAAATAATTTACTTGTGGACATCCTGGCCATTCAGGAAACCCACTGTCCGCGCGGTACTGAGGAATCATGGAAAACCATGCTCCTCCCTTACCTCTTCTTTTGGTCTATGCACTGTGGGGTGCTAGTTTGAGTGAACCGTAGTTAAAATTTATTTTATCAAAGACATACCTAAACGGCCATGTCCTTGTTGTTACTTTTTTTTGGATGATGAAGTGCACGCTGTAATTAACATTTACACCCCAACCTGTGCGCAAGAACGTCGGGAATTTTTCTCAGCAGTCAATTCCCTTCCACTACCCCTGACCCATTTGTTGTTGGTGACATGAACTTCTGGATGAACCCACCCACAGACCGCTGGCCCTCATCACCTACACCCCCACAGGGGCATGTTGAACTTCACATTCTCAAAGCCACCCTAGGGTTGTTCAATACTTTGCTGTACCATGCTCTGATACTCACTAACATGTTGCGCCCCCACGTACACAATGTCCAGCTAAGGTCCATGACCCGCATTGATCTTATTCTCACACTGTTGAAATTTCAAACCCAAATTTCCCACTTCACCATGACAAAAATCTATTTCTCTGACCGCAGGATGGTATCAATTTCCTTCCTTTTATCCAATCCAGCAACCCAAGCGCCGAAATGGTGCTAACTCCACCCAGCTGAAATTGCATCGCCAAGATTTTTCTCATGGATGAAATCCATGACCTCAGCTCCAGAGTTTGTCACACCGTTATGTGCAGTTAAATTTCCACCTATTCAACCTTCAAGGCAAACACAATCCGCCAGGCTTACCACCTCTCCTCCCACCACTCATAGGCTGCCTTAGCAGTCATTTTGCGCACCCTGCAGAGTTGGACCACCTGGAGTCAAATGTCCCTGCTGCAGGCTACAGCCCAGCTTGGGGTCACAAATGGGTGGAAGTGTCCACCCACCTCAACGCACTGGTGAGACAACACAAGCATCAGGTTTGTGTTCAGTATAAAGCAAAGCATATTACAGTGGGTGATACGTGCTATGCTTACTTTTTCTGAAAATTCTTCGCACTGCACCAGAGCTTGGCCTACACACAGGTGCAAAGGCCAGACCACTCTGTCGCGGATATGCCAGCTGCAGTGGCAATCAAGATACAAAATTATTACTCTGAATTGTATCAATCTGATCCAATTCCGCCGGCAAAATGGAAACTTTTCTCAAAAGTGCACACATCCGCACCATTTCTCAATTCCCAGAGTTGATGAATTTGATTACTTGGGACAAACTCTTGTCTGCTGTTCACAGTGCACCATATAGAAAATGCCCAGGCCCAGACGGCATCCCCTATGAGTTCTATAAGAAATATTTCAAAGATTTTTCCCCCTTGCTGCTTGCCTCTCTGAACCAATGCCTTCTGGAGTCGCGCCTCCTGCATGGAGGGCAAGAAGCCTTCACAATTACATTGTAAAAGAAAGGGAGTAATCTGAACTTGGCCAACTGGCGCTTCATTTCTCTCACTAACACAGACACAAAATTTTTTATTAAAATCATGGCTAACCGTCTAGGGGTTGCTGCCTCTGCTCTCATTTTCATGGA
This sequence comes from Massospora cicadina, assembly GCA_022478985.1. NCBI lineage: Eukaryota > Fungi > Entomophthoromycota > Entomophthoromycetes > Entomophthorales > Entomophthoraceae > Massospora > Massospora cicadina. The sequence continues at coordinate 35,033 of JAKSZP010009795.1, forward strand.
CAATTTGGTTTCATCCCCAAAAGGTCGATTTGGGAAAATATACACACTGTAGCCAACATCTGTCAATCCACAGCTCCTGGAGCACTTGTGTTTTTAGACCAGCAGGAGGCCTATGATAGAGTCAACTGGGAATAACTCAGAGCCTGCCTCCACAAGTTCCGCCTCCCCCTTTGCTTCATTAATTGGGTGATGTTGCTAATGGAATCTGCCACAATGGCTGTGCATGGCCCTGGCTTCCTCACAGATGTAGTCCGCCCTCAAAGGGGACTACGCCAAGGGGACCCTCTTAGCCCACTCTTGTATAACTTCAGCCTTGACCCACTTCTTCATAATGTGAATGCCCACCTTACTGAGGTCCATGTGTAAGGCCAAGCCCCTGTCAAGATGTTGGCGTTTGCTGATGATTGTGTGGTTGGGGTGTCTAACAATCATGATGCACACGCGCTTGAAGATACTATCCAGGTTTACTTCAGGGTAAGTAATGCAGCACTCAACGCCTCCAAAACCTAAATTGTTCTCCTTGATTGGTATCAAGCCTGCTGGGCCCCAGCGCCCTGTTTCTTACCTGCCTCATCAACTAGTGCACGGGATCGCTTGCCCTTCCCACCTCACTCCGCCCCGCTCATACTCCCCTTTGTGCCACGCCCCACCGTTGGCCCAGTCCGCCATTTGGGGTTTGGCTGGAGGCAGGAGGGTATGCCTCAATGGTGATGGAAACTATATACTGGACAACATTACAAGATGCATACCTTCCCTCAAAGCTCATCACTCCTCCCTTACAGGCAGGGTAGTGCTAGCCAACTCTATGCTTCTCTCTAAAGTTTGGCTTGGGGCCCACACCATCGCTTTTTCCCCTTGTTTCTTTAAGTCACTATACGCCCTTCTGCAAGGGTGGCTTTGGTTAGGTCGCCTATCACCGGTGCGCCTGGATGTCATGTTTGGTCCTCGCCATAGTGGTGGTATGGGTCTGCTCAACTTTGAGGCCCATGCTTCCAAAATTCTTGGTACCTGGGTCGCTGCCATTACTAACCCTACAATCTCAGCCCAGCACTGGTCCCGCGCAGCCTTCTCCAACTTCTCCCATGCCCTGGGCCTCACCAATCCTTCCCACCCACACTCTCTGTTAAAGTACCTTGCCTCATATCCTTCTGCTGCAGGACCACATGGGACGTCGCCCCACTTCAAAAGGATCCTCCTCTCCATGCGGAGCGCTGAGTGAAGAATTTGCATATGTGGGCACACCGCCCAGAGGGGGCGTCCCTCTCCTCAGTTTCACCCAGGAGGTACAAGGACTTCCCCTTCTGAACGGAGTGATACCCATGCGACCCCCTACCATGGCCAGGGTAGACTACCTGGACATGATGGACATCCCCTACCCCCTAGATACCCAGAAAGCCATTTGGAAGTACACTCACCACCCTCTTCTGCAACTTCATATTTGTTCTCATGTGTGGTGCTGCTTGAGATGGGTATACTGTACTGCTGAACGCTCTAACGCTTTTCACTCATCCTGTGTCATGTGTGGCCAGTATGGAGCGCTGGTTCACCACCTGGAAGAGTGCCCTCCATCAAAAGTGATATGGCGCGAGGTGCAACGTCTGTTTCGCCAGGATCAGGCACAGCCCTTCAGTCTGTCTAAGGACATGTTTGCTTTATCCATGGCTTCCCCTCTTCCACCCTCCCTCTGTGCCTTGGTAGTCACAATTGCTATGTGGACTATACACACGATTGTCTTAGATGCTATCACAGACTCCACCCCCACCCTCCAGGAAGCTCTACGCCGGTTCCAGTCGCACCTAGTGAGCCACTTTCAAGCGTGGATGTTTGGGTACCTCCCACCACATCGCCACCAGTTGGTCTCATCCTGGTTCCTGGTTTGGTTCATAGTTTCAGACCCTTTCCTACATATGTGCTTGATAGTGGCGCAAGCCCCTTCACAGGTTACCCCCCTCCCTCTCTCTTAGCGTTCCCGCTGGCAACAGGAGATAGTGTTTGTTTCTCTGGGGTGCCCTCCTCTCGCTGAAGTTTTTGTTTTTGGTGTCTTATTGGAAGTGTCCGTCCCCTGGTCAGCCTTCCCTAAATAAAATCATACTTACTTACACCTTTCTTAGTCCTTTCAACTGTTTAAGCGTTTTGTTTATAGGGTATAATATTTATTGCCACTTAAAGACCTTGGTTTTAAAATCAGTATCTGTTACCAAAACCATAAATATAGTCTTTTGACAATCACAAATTATACTAAGCTGAAAAGTTTTTAACTTAATTTTTGACTTATATTGTTGCTGTAGAAAGGAGATGTCCTTTTTTTTTTTTAAATTGACTTATAAATTTTATATATGATGGTATCTTATACTTGCAGTTAACGATATTCAAATTAGATCTAAGCTTTAACATTTGAGTATAAAATGAACTTTGATGAGTGCTATGAACAGTTTAAATCTAAGATGGCAATATCTGGATGAATGGTTGGTCAAGTTAAAGTTACTGTAACTATAATCCCTCAAGTTCAAAATTGAGTTGCAGCATAGCAGAGCATTAGATGTTTTATACTGTTATATGCTAACAAGATAGTTTAATATTGTGCTTATGATTAAAGTTTATCTTTTATTCCGGTTACTATCACTATTAGTAACACAATTCTCCACAAATTATCTGAATTTGACAATTAACCAGGAAAATGAGCAGATTTGTACGCACCAACACCAGTTAGGCAAAAGTGGCCAGCGCAAAAGGCCCTAAACCCACCCAACCCATTGGAGAAAAATGCCCCAGCAGTACATTGGGACAACCTCCCCCAAAAAAGGGTGAGCATAGCACTGCACCCAGAGTTTTGCAATTTCTGCAAAAAATGGGCGCTTTCACAAAAATTGAACACTCCCAACCATTGTCCTCCCTTGAGCACAGCCTTAGAATTATGGTCAACAATACCTCCTTTGAGTCATGGAAAAAAATGGGGGAGGCCTTCTCCGCGATTTTTCTGAACACAGTTTTGGTAAATTTTAAAAATTTACACAGAGGATGGGTGGATGTCAGGTTCATAACTGTGGAGGAAGCGGCAGAAGTAGCAAAAACCAAATTTTCCATTAAAACTAACAGCGAAGATTGCATTATCTGCACAGTACGCACATGATAGAATGAGGCAAATGACCTATTCATTGTATTTAACCAACTCCCAAGCACCGTGCACCATGATATCCTCAAGGACGAGCTCCATGTGGGCCTCAAAAGTTACAGCATAATTAAACAATTTTAATTCGAAAAATTCCCCCTCCTGCCCCACCTGTGTACAGGGAAGGCAATAGCCATTATTGAACCTGACCAGGATGTGGTAGAGGATATCACCCTCATTCCACGCATGGTTACCATCAACCTCCCCAATGGCAGCATATCTCACCCCTTTTTCATCACACTGGAACACACTCCACCCATCTGCAGCTTCTGCTCAGCTCTAGGCCACAAAGACCATGCATGCCCCATCAAGTGCAGTATGGAAGCACCGGAATTTTGTGAGGACGATATGGATGAAATGTGACCAACCTTTGGTAAAATGAAGGATGCCACTTATGCCTTCCATTGGGGCAAAAGAGCTGAAATCACTTTGGTCGAACCCATTTCATGCAAGGATCATTGTTGCGCACAGGCTGCCCACAAGCAGGCTGCAAGTTCCGCTGAAACCCAAGCCCACACCACAACTTCCCCGGACCAGATTCAGTTGGATGCCATGGCAGCGTGGCGAAATAACCTTTCAGATCCCCCACATAAAATCCAACAAAATCAAAGCAAATTTTTTGAACACAACCAATCAAACGCCTCCAACCACACTGAAGCAGAACCACCATGCACCACTGTGGATCCTCCTAGCCAATCACACGTGACCAGTGACAATGTGGTTCATGAGTATGATATGGAAGATTATTCCAGCCAATCACAAAGTGACAACACTCCCACACAAAACCCCATTGCCCCGACACCTAGCTTCTGCACATCTAGCCCACAGGTAAGCAGCAGAAAATTTTACGCTGGTGGGGCACAATACAACCAACGCCAGAACCAAACTCCACAGAATAATCTGAGCCCAAAGAAACCAAACAAAACCAACACTATGACCACCAAGCAACATGCTGGACCCATTCGGGCTGATCAACCCAAAACTTGTAGTATGGCCCATGCTGCTAGGGAACAGATGACCCCAGTGGGTCGCCTCAACGTTCCTGATGTGCAGATTACCACAATCACCATAGGGACGCTCAACATTGTGGGAACCAAGGCCCCCACGTCCTGGGCCAATCAAATGGCTTTCCTGCACAATATTCCTGTGGACATCTTGGCTGTCCAAGAACCCCACTGTCCACCGGGGGAGGAAGAGTCATGGTTAACCATGCTCCTTCTGGCTAAATCCTTTTGGATATACCACTGTGGGGTGATAATTTGATCCAACCGCAATCCTCCAGTAAATATCTGAAGCACATCATCCCACCTGGAGGGACGGCTGCTTCTAACAGATTTTGAGTGGAACAGAGAAACTTTCACCGTGGTGTGTGTATATGCCCCAAATGATCCAAAAGACTGCTAAAAAATTTTCTGATATCCTCTTGATCCCTTTTGCCAAGGCAACGTTTTTCGTGGGAGATTTCAATTGCTGGCTTAATGCCATAACTGACCGCTGGCCTAAAACAAAGGCCATACCCCGCGGTCACACGGAACTTCACATACTAAAGGCAATGCTGGGCCTGTATGACACCATCCCCAAACAGGCCACCACGTTGACCAACATGATGAGGCCCTACTACAATAACAACCAACTGGTCTCAATGACCCAGATTGACCTGATGCTCACCCCTGTAGAGTTCTATCACCGTTTATCAAATTTTACAATAACAATTATCCCCCTCTCCAACCACCGAATGGTTTCAATAAAATTATCATCTGCAGAAAAATATCAAAAGCCACCAACCTGGCACAAAGTTCACCCAAGCACCATCCATCTTCTGGAGCTTAAACTTTGGATCAAGATGGTGATAACAACACAGACAAAAAAACGACAACCTACTGAGAACCCTATTGATGAGTGGGAAATTTTCAAGGCTAGAGTAACCAAAAAAGCCTGTCACTTGAACTCCAGAAAGCTGGCCGCAACATCTGTGACAATCAATAAGGCTATCAACAGCTCCAACACTTAGAAAAAAACACACCCTACGAGGGATACAGCTCTCAATGGGGATGCCTGTGGTTCCAAATATCCGCACAGGTCAACTCCCTCTTTAGAAAACACCAGCAATATGTTAAAGTATGGCACAAATCAAAATACATTCTATCCAGCGAAACTCACATGGCCCAATTTTTCTGCCATTTTAAACCAATTTTGATCTCGGCAACCTGCACACAGGTCTGTTGGGCAGATGACACACTGGCGTCCACACCATCTGAAATATCAGCTGAATTACACCAATTTTACACCGACCTGTACATGGCGGATTTCGCAGCACCTAGCGAAATTAAAAAATTATCATCTGCTAATATTGACAATATAGCTGATAAACCTGACCTTGCCAAACCCATCACTAGAGATGAACTATGGGAGTTAATAAAATCAACTCCGCGCCACAAGTGCCTTGGGCCTGATGGCCTCCCATATGACTTTTACAAAAAGTATTTTGATTACATCGCACCAGTACTACTAGCAACTATGAACAAGTGCCTGGAGGACACAGCCCTTCTACCTGGCGGCCAAGATGCATATGTGGTCACACTCTTCAAAAAAGGAGACCAAGCAGACCTAAACAATTGGTGTCCAATTGCTCTCACCAATACTGATACTAAAATGCTAACGAAAATTTTAGCTAAGCATCTGGGATGCATTGCACAGACAGCCCACTCCCCCCATCAATTTGGCTTTATCCCCAATTGCTCAATTTGGGATAACATTCACACCATAGCCAACATCTGCCAAGCTAACCCCACAGGCGCCCTTGCTTTCCTGGACCAAAAGAAAGCATATGACTGAGTGCACTGGGGCTACTTGAAACAATGTCTAAAGGCCTTCAATCTACCATCACGCTTTATAAACTGGGCGCTTCTCCTAACACGCTCGGCCAGGTTTGCAATCAGAGGCCCAGGTTTCCTAACTGACACCATCACCCTACAAAGGGGCCTCAAACAAGGCGACCCGCTTAGCCCCCTACTATACAATTTCAGCCTTGACCCTCTCCTCTTCATAGTAAACTCAAAGCTCTCTGGAATCAGGTTGGAGGGACAGCTACCAACCAGAATTCTCACCTTTGCTGATGACTGCGTAGTTGGCGTCTCAGGCAATAGGGATGCCGGAGCAATTGAGCGCATTATTCACCAGTATGATTCAGTGAGTAACGCCAAGCTGAACAAACAGAAAACAGAGGTAATTGTAATGGACAAATTCAGTTCAAATTGGACCCCACCCTCCCACCACCAACCAAACCAACCCACCGCACATCCTACCACAAGACAAAGACCTATGCCAATAAAACCACTGTGCTTAACCTTTGCACCCCACCCCACCACCAACCCAGTCCATCATCTGGTAATATGGCTCGAGGCTGGTGGGTATGTACTTGACACCATTGAAACCAAAATTTTGGACAACACCACAAAAAGAATAACAAGTATGCGGAGGAGTAAAGCTAGTTTAGCTGGAAGGGTTGTGTTAGCCAACTCCCCAATCTTGTCAAAGTTATGGTTTGCTGCTCACGCAGTTCCTTTCTCTGCCAACTTTACCAACGCAGTCTACAAGCTCCTGCAGAACTGGCTGTGTTCTGGATACCGCGCACCAGTCAGGCTGGAGACCATGTATGGCCCATGGAAGAAAGGCGGAATGGGGCTGCTCAACTTCATGGAACAAGCAACGCAAATCTTTGGCTCATGGATAGCTCTGACAACGTCACCCAACCCTCCATCCCCCCACTGGGCCAAGGCAGCTCAAACTAACTTTTCAAGGGCACTACATCTGAGGTGCCCATCCAACCTTACAACACTGATGAAGTACCTAACAACACATCCAACAGCCACAGGACCACACAACACCAATCGCCACATCAAACGCATCCTGTACACCATAAGACAAGGGGATTGGAGTTTCTCCTATGCACAACAATCTGAAGATACTAACCCTCCAATAGAGTATGCGTGACTCCAAAGAGGACAAACTGTGACCAACGCACCTGCCCCACTACCACCCTTTCCTTTATCCTGGATTGACTATCTAGATTACCAAGACGTCCCATATGACTTGCGTACCCAAAGGAAGGTGTGGGACCTCATCACTTGCCCCCTCTTATCCCCACAAGTGAGCTCCACAGTGTGGCGCTACATGCGTCATATGTTTAGTAAACTGACTGCAACTTCTCAATGTTCCAATCATGCGCCATCTGTGGAAGACCCAACATGCTAGCCCACCACCTGGAAGAGTGCCCGCCGTCCAAGCTTATCTGGGCCAATGTGATGTACTTATTCCAGCAATCACCATCAGCTGAATTTCAACTATCCCGCGATATCTTAGCACTCAACACAATCTCACCTACCCTCCAGATGCTAAGGGCTTTAATTGTGAGTATTGCAATATTGTCCATTCACCCAATTACCATTGATGCTTTCAACGAGATCTTCCACAACATTAACCAAGATATTGTCAGGTTCCACAGCCATTTGGCCGACCACTTCTAAGCCTGGATATTCGGATCACTAAAACACAAATGGAAGAAACAGATGGGTAAATGGCTACCAATCTGGTTCCTTTGATGTGACACTAAAAACCTCACGATCTCTATAGGCGGTACACCCTACTAGCCCTTGAGTTGTCAAGTCTCTTAAGGTCATAGTCACCCACCACCCGTGGCTACTAGCCACACCCAAGTGTACCATGTCTTATTTTTCAGGTACCAATGCTTAGTGTGCTCCCCCTCTTTAATTTCCTTTTCCCTACATATTGGATGTGTCAGTCCCCTGGTCAGCCATCCTCAAATAAATAAAATGATTAAAGTTTAGATCTAATATGAGGTGAATCACACCAGCTGATAGATACAACCAGGTTATGTTAAAGTGATTAATAGGGTAAAGAAATAGGCTAACTGAGGGTTTAGATTGCCGCATAACTTTTATATCTTCAATATATCATCTACTTTACCCTAATCTACATATAAATGTTTGTTTTGTTGTCTTGTATGCATTCCTATAACATTCATCAAATTGCAATGAAACTTTAATAAGTTGTTGTGTACATGCCCACAAAGGTTTTTTAATCAGTACAACTATTTTCAAAGTAATAAATAAAAGGTTTTATATAAAAAGTAAAAATTCTATAAATTTAAAATGGTAATCTGTCTTTCTTTCTGCTCGGCATAACTTTCCAAGCAAATTGCATGAAAAAAAGAAAGTAAATTTTAATCACTTGTTGTAGTTTCACTCCAATGTCCTCAGATTCTCCGTCAGCTGCTCCAATATGGGGCAGTGGTGAAAGTCCCCTTGTCATTTTCCGTCTGGCAGAAAAATGCGCTCGGACTGGCTCACCCAGTCATTCCAAGCCCATGGGACAATTTGTTCCTCCCAAGAATCTCGACATCCACCTTTCTCATACCCAAGTGGTACCTTGCTGCCCCCTGGTGCTCCCCTGGAGCAACATGCACTACAGCCTAAGGGTCAACTATGGAAACTCTTCCCATACCATGACCAAGCCATTATTAAAATGGCACAGGTGGTGATGACCCCCGCTGGATTCATAGATTTCCACCCCTATAAGGGGTATTTTGACCTCAGCTTCACAGATGAAGCTGAGGTCACCACTGCAGCAACTGTGCCCCTGGTATTCCAGGGTACCCCTCTTTCCACAATTCAGACCTAGCTCCCAGTGGACACCACTTTGGTGGTCCAGTTCACTGGTTTGTCTACCCACCTCCCCCCCTGCAGTGCTCCACCAGGAGCTGATGAATGGTTTGGCAGCCTATGGCTTCAACCTCATCCTACAAACTGCGGTCCCAAATGGGGCCACACGCCTCACTGAGCCTCAGGTGTATGCCACAATCAGCCCTGAATTTAGTAAAATTGCTGTGTCAATTCCCCCTTGTGTCATTATTCCTTCTGCCCCTGACCATCTGTTTTGGGCCCACGTCAAGGGCAGGCGGACATTCTGTCCATCCTTTTTCAAGTTGGACTACTCGAAATGCAAGTGCCCCTCCTCAGCCACTTCTGATGGATCATATTATTCAACTGCTAACCTCCAATCTGCTGCCCACTCCACACCAGTTCCGGTATGGGGTACAATCCTACATCCCCCTCCCCAAAGCCTGAGGCTGCAGATGCACCTGCAGCCACCAATCAGCCTGCTCCTCGCCCCAGTGCCACACATGATTCCTCCAATCAAGGCACTGGCTTGGACCCCAGTTTAATACCATGCTTCCTCCAATGAATTAACCAAACCTCAACCATATGCCAATTCCCTAATTCAATTCAACCAGAACCCATGAAAGTTATTGGCTGAAATTGACAAATCAGGTAAGCTCATTGAAGAACTATCTCTGCAAATTGAGTGGTTCATCAATGCATAATGGGATGCCAAATACCCCCTCATCTATATACTCCACAGCCAAATGCCAAATCATTTTTCAGTGATCACCAGCTTTCAGTCAAAGCAGATTCAGGACCAGATTGTCATCCCCTCTGCAAAGCTATCACCAAATAAGTTGCAATACTCACAGAAGGTATTCCCCCTATTATCCCCTCAACCCTCACCTCAAAAAGTAAATCACAGTGAATCAGTTACACAAAAATGTCAATGATGCTATCCAGAACGTGATAACTGTAGCATGGAATCCTAAAGCTAAGATTACCTAAACCAATATTGCCATGTTTGTTAAACTCCCAGATGCCCACATTAAAGCTGAAAAAGCTTTAGCTAAATATATCACTGCTATTTCCTAACTGGCACTTTTTATGAAATACCAATCATCTTTGAATTGAACCACATGCCGCCAATGCCCTGACGCCATCGCTGTCCACCTTAGCATGTACCCTACTCTGGGAGGAGGAAGCTGCTGCTCAAGATGGGCCCCCTGATCCCCCTCTCCTTCTTCCATGGAGGGATAAGTGGTTTCCACTTCTCACCTGGTTAGTTCTTTTCATTTAAAATGTTTCATCTAATCCGCTTAATTGGGCGTTTTGTTTAAATCAATTAGTTACATTAGTTTTTAGTTTTAAATCTTAGCTTTGGTAGTGTCCATCCCCTGTTTGGCTTACCTCAAATAAATCAAAATGGTAATCAGTATAATGTTACAACTGAGCTGTTTGGTATTTGGTTAGTTTGATAGTTTAAATAATTTATCAAGTGGTTGTTAGTTTTAGGTTGATTAAATATGCTTGATAGGTTTAGTAAGTGGTTATTGATTGGTAAATTCAATAAGGTAATTTGTGTTGGTAAGTTTTTAGTAATTTTTTGTTTCAATAAGTTTAGTTTAATTTTACCAAGCAGTTGGTTATTGGTTGATTTAGTATGTTCAATGGTTTTAGCTAGGTGCTTCAGTGGTTTATTTATATGTAGAAAGCTAAAACTGATATTGCAAGAAATAGTTAAATATAAAAATAAAATGATGAGACAACGTAGTTATCAAATATAAATATAATAATTGTGTACCTGCATTTACTTTGGTTTTGCTTTAGACAATAGGATATTAAGTTCTGCATTTTTTAGGATTTTCAATTAGTTTGATTTAGGCACTTACACCTTAAGATATGTTAGCTTAACTATTAATCATCCATTATTTTTAAAATAAATACTTTATTTAATCTATTTATTATGACTTTAATAACTGTTTAGTTGTTTCCTTTAATTCACTTAAATATCTGTGCCAAGTTAGGTCGAAATTTGTTTAGTTAATAAAAATATGATATGTCACATACTTTTAAGCATGAAGATTTTCACATATAGAGATGTTTAGGTTAGTAGTTTAGAGTTTGATTGATCCTAAAGTTTAAATTTGATTGGCTGAGAGGTTGATGCTTTTTGGTTAATTTAATAGATCAAAAGTTTTGGGTAAGTGGTTGGTGTTTTTTATTAATCTGATATTTTTGATTGGATTTAGCTGAGAGTGGTGATTTTTTTGATTTGATAATGCTTAATTTTATTAGGCCAAGTTAGTGAATTTTTGTTGTTTTTTATATTTAATTTGGGTTTGGCTGAGTGGTTGGTAGCTTTTTGGTTAATTTACATGATTCTTTAGCTTTGCCAAGTGGTTTGATGGTATTAGAGTAATTCTATAGATTCAATTGGTTTTGGCTAAGTGGTTGATGCTTTTTGATTTATTTGATAGGTTCAACTTGTATTGGGTAAGCAGTTGGCGATTAGTTGGTTTCATATTGTTAGAATATGGGCTCTTTGTTGTGCTCACAGGTGCGTTTTTACCCTAATTTGAACATTATAGCAAGTGCCAGAGTATTTTGACTCTTGACTATTATTGTTATGATATAATACTTTTTAAAACACAGGTAAAGATAAATTTTAATAATAAAAGTGGGAAAATACTTTAATCTTGCTTAGTAAAAATAAGCAATCCTTTATTGGATAATGCCTCCTAGTATTTAAGCTACTTAGAGGTTAATAGCAAGATAGACAAGAATTTTTGATAAGAAAAGGCCAACTTGATTTAGTTTTGACAATCTGGCATATTAGGATTCTTGAAAATCCTGTCACCTCAATAGAACTTACTATTGGGTGTTGGGTCATCAGCAGGTATGACATATCCATGGGGTAAAGTTTTGATACAATGCCTCCAATCAACCATCCTGAAAATATCTTTAGCTTGGCTAATTAGCAGAGGTCTTAGTTAATGATTAGTTAATAAAATATTTGCACCAGCTGGAACCCCCTTCAGGTCTATTAAAAGGGGATGGTTTTGGCTTTGGTAAAGCACCAAATTTGAGGGAGTGATTAGGTGGAACCCCATGTCAGTTGACCTATTCTGCTGTTGTTGCATATTGACCAGATCAAATTTCTCCCTGTTATTCAGCTGACAATTAAAAATAGAACTATTAATTTTAATTTACACAATTCTGCTGAGAGTTGTCTGAGACTTTTAGAGATAAGTAACCTATTTGCCACCGGAGCATTCTTATCAGTCATCAAAGAATTTAATTGTCTGACATTACTTTCTTCAAGTATGGTTGTGGAAGAATAGGGGCAAAGAAAAGATCCATGAACTCAGCTGATAGTAACTCAAGAATTGAGGGATTTGATGAAATATTCATCACCTCACTTATAGGTGGCAATGAAAGGCTCCTCCTAAAATAACCTGAGATTTTTACTTCAGGGTGTGATACAGTTATGGTAATATATGGCTAAATCAAAATTTGAAATGAGGGTAGAGGGGGTCTGTGCTAATTAGCAGCTTAACCCTATTTAATAACTGGCTTGACTAGATCAGTCATAGCATCAGATTGTAGTTGGATGATGTGTTGGGCCAACCTCTTAATGGCCTTTTCAGAATCATTAGTCCTAGCTGAAATGACAACTTTAGCAAGTAAAGCTGGTGCCCCAGGTTCTCAATCATATAAGATGCAGAAAGGAGACATCTTGAGGATTTGTTGATAACTAATCTGTTATGCCATTAAGGCACTAAGCAAGAACTGATCCCAGTGTAGAAGGTCTGCTGTGGCCAATTTTTGTAGTATGGATACCAGGGTTCTATTGTCTCTTTCTACTTTATCATTCATAGAAGGTTTATAGGGAGCTTAGAAGAACTGCTGGGCTCCCATAGAGGTAGCCAAGATCTTGACCAATATGGAGGTGAAATCCTTACCATTTTTGCAGAGAAGAACCTGTGGGCAACCATGGTAGGTGAAGATTAATAAAGAAAGGTGGCGGTAGCTTTGGCAATTTGGGCAGTTGGAGCCACTTCTTCAACTACATTGTGAGATTATCAATACCTTTTAGTATGTAACAATTCCCACTGGTAGTCTGGGGTAAAGGACCTATGACATCTAAACTGATTATGTGAAAAGGTTGTTGAGGGGTAGTAGGTTGATACTGTTATCTGGTCTTGAGTCTGGATTTCTTTTTGCAAGTTAATCTGACTACATAAATTTGATGATAGATTCCAGGATTCCCTCCTAGTATTACCTATGTTTAATCCACTCATATGTTTTCTCACTCCACTGTGACCAAGGATAGATTGGGCCTCCAAGATAGCAGGCACTCATTCTGAGGGTCGCAGGTAGGGCAGCCAACTTGCCCCTACCTTTTTGTATAACTCATCACTCCCCACCTTAACGTTGCAGAAGTGATGCGAGCATTTTCTTAACGGGGTCAGCTTCATCATTCCAGGAGTCATGGGTCATAAGTAGGTCATGCAACCTCTAACCCTCACTATTGTTTAATTGAAGAACAGGTAACCAGGTTAGCCCATTGACAAACATATGGTGGGTCCCTGCCCGTTTTTTATACTTCATATCCTAATGTTGGAGCTTCAGGGCCCAATGAGCCAGCCGTACAGTAGGATACTTCATATTTTGTAGCCATTTCAAAGAGGCGTGATCAGTAATCACAATGAAGGTGGTTCCATACAAAAAAGGGCAGTAGTGTTTTACAGCGAGTAATACATCTAGGCGCTCCTTCTCTGTGACGCTGTAGTTGCATTCAGCTTTTGAAAGCATCTTTCTGAAATATGACATGGGGTGATCCATGCCGTTTTCAACCAATTGGTCCAGGATGGATCCAACAGCATGATTGGTGGTATCAGTAAACGGAATGAAAGGTTTACCATAGTCAGGGTAGTGCAGGATAGGGAACTTTTGAATCAACTGCTTTTTTTAGTACTAGATGGTAGAATCAACTGCTTTAGCGTCTCAAAAGCGGATTTTTGTTCAGCACCTCAGTAGAATGGGATGTTCTTAGCTAGTAATTGGATGAGAGACTCACTAAGCTGAGCGAACTTGGGGATAAATTGATAGTAATCTTCCATCATCTTAAGAAAGACCTGGATATCCCTAAGGTTTTGAGTGCCAGCATTTTGAGAAATAGCTTCATCCATATCTTGTAGGGGTTGAATCCCTTCCTATGAGATAGCATGTCCAAGGGAAGTCTAATTTCTTTTGGAAGAAGGTGCACTTTGAGGGTTTTAGATTAATGTTAAATGCACGCATGCGTTGTAAAACTTCCTTTAAATGAGTAATATTCTCATTAAAAGTTTTAGTGAAACCCATGATGTCATAAAGATAGACAATCACACAACTCAGCTTAAATCCTGTAGGATATGACCCATTGCTCATTAGAAGGATGCAGGCGCATTTCACAACTCTTGAGTTAGCTGAGTGGGCTTAAATAAGCCTTCATTGCAGATGAAAGCACAATTCTCCTGATCTTGAAGGGAAAGGTCCATTTGCCAGTACCCACTGGCCAAATCCATTGCGGAGAAGAATTTTGGAGCCAGAGAGATGTGCAAGAGCATTGTCAATTTGGGGGATGGGATAGTTGTCTAATTTTTAGTATTCCAAAACTACCTGATGACCTCCATTTTTGTTTTAAAGAAAGAGAGGAGATGCCCAAGGGCTTTGGGAAGGTACCAGTAACCCAGCGCCTAGTAACTGCTTAAGCTCCATCCTCATTTGTTGCTCCTTGACCTTTGACTTTCAGTAAGATTTAGATCAAATGGGACTGGCATCATCAACATCAATTGTGTGTTTCCAATCCTTCATGTGCCCATAATCATCATTGAATTTAGAGAAGATATCATTGTAGGTATCTAATATAGAGTGGACTTTTTTCAGCTCATCTGAAGTTAGGTCATCTGAAATATGAACATTGACAGAGCACATAACAGTTTTTAGTGGGTAGGCCCATCTCTAACATAGACCCAATGCAGTGAACTATTAAGATATCATTAATGTGGATTAGCAGACCCTTTTCTATCTCCTGGTGTTTTCTCACAATACAGTCCTTTTTGGTCAGATTTTTTAACAGAATATTGAAAGATTGCTGTTAGGCAGGATCTAGTATTCTAGGAAGTACTTGGAGCTCTAAAGAATCAACTCCATCAATGCTTGTTATGTGGAATAAGCAGCTCTGGGGGATTTGTAGGGTAATCTTAGTATCAATTACCCGTTGCTCCCCAAACTTAATTAATATCTCCTCTGAGGCATAAAGAGGGATGCCTTTGGTGGCGTCCACTAACTCAGGCAACTTCTTGGTATGGCACCCAATGTGGTGTAGTACAGTGATGATGCAGAAGAGGGGTACTCAACAGAGCAATAGTAGTCTATAGTGTTAGGGTCGCTATGGGTTAGAACCAGAGGAACCTATAGTTGAGTAGGGAGAGATGACTCTGTTTTGTGTTAATAATTTCATCATACTCAAGCATGAACTGAGTGCCAACCAGCATATCATAATGGTTGATTTCCAAAGCCATAGAAGGTTCTGACAGGATAAGCTTTCCAAATCTGAGGGGTAAAGAGGAGTATGCCCCTTTAGCGCAAATACTATTGGGACCCGCAGTTCCATAACCCTGGAAGTAGTCTAGGTCATGCGCCAACTTTATCTTTGTTGAATTTTGGTCTTCTTCAGATGGCTGGTTCTTCTTATGCAGTATGGTGGAGTTTCGAGCATCTACCGTATAAAGACAATAGACCAGACGGTGACTATAGTTCAAGATATAACTCCTTGGTAATAGCACTTCAAAGTTGTATTCTCCTGTCATTACTTGGACAATGGTTCGCTGCCCTGATCTTACTGATCCCAAAAAATTTCTCGACTAATACAAAGTAAAGTATTAAATACAAAATGCTTATAAGTTAAACTATAAACTAGTGGTAATAGTTGAATGTGTTTTATTAGTATCAACTTGGAGATAATTTATAGGGTTCAATGTTCACCACATCTTACCCATGACATCTCATTTTCAATGGCACTTGGCCAGAGGAACATGTAAAATGTTTGTTTGAGGGTCTACAAATACTTTGACTCAGGGCATCTTGCACAGCCTCAGGGTCAGTGTAAATAACGTCAATATTCTCAAGATGGCGTTTCAGATGCGTCTGCAGATAGCTGAACCGATTCTCTTTCACAAGCAATTGGCAGCACATACCAAGGTGATTTGTATCACTAATTAGTAATTAATTTGATCAAAAACTCGACTGACATTAAAAACTATTTTTGACATAGACCAACAAAGACCATGTAGTTGAGTCATTAAGATGAAACTTAATGTTAAGTCCGACCTAACCAACAAAGCCATTGAGCCTGTGTCATCATAGTCAAATATTATTAAGTGAAATCGCTAGGCCGCAGATCCTAAGCTTTGCATAAGCTTAGGATATACCTGATCCATAATCACTGATATCTGATATGATCCATAATAAATTAAGCATGTTAACATTATTATGTCCCTATCAAATATCTGATGATTAGGTCCAGTCAATTACTCAACACTTCCCCCACCTTGACTGAATATAAGCGGCGGGTACCCTTCTTCCTGGGTCACAATGTCTAACTTTTCGAATTCATCAAAATATGAACATTATCTCAATAGCCTTTCCGCCTCAGACAGACAAATCTTCCTAAGACTAAGCAAGTCCATGCAGCGCGCTATGGTCAACTCGGGCGTGTTGCCCATGATTCCTCAAGCTCAATCAACCAACTACGCTTCAACAGTACTAAAGAGTTTGGCTTCACATCCTGCTGCAATAACACCAATCAATGAACCTGAACAAGCCCCCATGGCTTCAAATACTGTCTGTCAAACATCCCAATGGGTTGAGCGGGATCCCTTTTTGACTTATTCTTTATCTCTTTGGCCTTCTGAAGCCGTTCAGTCCCAAGAAGCCCTTATTTGACATCAATTTTCTTTGGATAGGGATCTCCTTCCAGACTCCTTGTTTTCCCTTTTTGGCATCTTCACTTCCAAGAATCTTGCTTCCTCTTTATGCGTGGGCAGTGTGGCTTCATTGGATCTTGAGCTCAATTTGATGTTAGAGCTTATAAACGCCTACTTGTCATCCACACTTGCTATCAGTCCTGAGGTTGCTGCATATGATATTTTTGAGGCCAACCAGGCACTTATTTTTGCTAACTCAGTTGCTAGGCTCTGGTGCAAACCCGCTTTGTTACATACCGATTTTTACATCTCGTTGGGCCTCAAGACTCATATTATAAAAGATTGGCGCATCCTGGTGTTATACTGAGCCCTTTGTAAAAGCTTGTCAAAAGGGATTTCCAAGAAGTATGTCCCCCAGATGGCGCTTTTGGGTGCATGCATTTGCTTCCCTCCTTCCTCGCTCCCCACCAATACCATGCCTTACATGCACAGGGTATTAGATGAGGCACATTTGCAAATGTTTCGCATGAAAGTGTTTCTCCCCTCAGTTTACCCCTGACTTGAGAGCCTTCTTGCTAATTGTCTCTTCCTTTCTGCGGCATTTACTCCTGAGTTGAACCTTTCCCGCCTATTTCAAAGTCCCTTCCAATGGTCTTTCCCTTTAATTTGATGGCCATTCCTAGCCGACAGGGCCAGAGTGCCTGGTGCTGAGCTTTCTTGGGTTTTGCACATCTCCAACAGGGTCTAGATAGTTGGGACTTGTATGAGATCTGCATTTCTCTGATTTCGCTACAGGCTTCTCTTTTTTTAGCACTAGGTGGTCCCAACCTAAAGGGGGGATACACCAATCTTTATTTAATCACGCCTGAGCTCTTAAGAGCTTGAGGCGAAGGCAGTAAGCGGAGGTGTCAA